>JAJTWQ010000492.1:0-84446 GCA_029007595.1 Solanum commersonii | reverse complement strand
AAACACAGGTTCATAAGTTGGCAATATTGTGATGCATGGAAGATTGTTGACAAGGGAGAGATTGAGTAAAATGAAAATGTTACAAGAAACAAGATGTATATTGTCTTGGAAGATCAGGAAAATACGGAACATCTATTTTTTTTATTGCAATTATTCATAAAGATGTTTGGAAGAAATACTAAACTGGATTTAGGGATTAAATTCTAGCAAGCATTAATATATGGAATCTGGAAAGCACGGAATGATGCATTGTGGAATAACAAGGTTCCCACAGGCCTCAAGTGATCCAGGAAACAAGTGCAAGAGAATGTAAATATACAGTTCTTGATGAGCTAAATAGGAAAATGAATTGTAAAAGATAGGGAAGTGGATTGAGAAGGTATATGATAGAATGGAAATGCATTGATAGAATGGTTTTAAGTGGTCGAAGGAGACTAGAGTTAGGTTCTGTTTTTGCTCTGGTTGTTTTTATTGAGAAACAACAAGTGCTGTAGATGAAAGTTTTTGGTTATTTTAGAAAATAAAAAAGTTGTCCGTCCGTTCGACCAAAAAAAGAAAAGTTAGTCCTCTATTATGAAATATTTAAAAGTGTGAGGTATCTTGGTAAGGCTGTGTTACATGATCCTAAGAAAAGAAAAAATAAGATCTAAGTTTTCCAATTGTATGCTAATAAATGTTGTATATACATGTTGTGGTAATCAATTGTGATTTGATTGAATGAAATGTTAGAGTTGAGAAATACACAAAATAAAGTATTGTTGAGTTTTTAAAAGTGAAAATACTTCCAATGTTATTGTTGTTGAAAATAATATTGATTCTTGATACATTATCTTGAAAAGAGTCTTTGGTAATACATGAGGTACAATAAGTACAATACTAAATAAATTGAATATCTTGTTGTACCAAAGAGGTACAATATATGATGAAAAGGTAAAAGAAGTTGGTACATTTTGCGAATGCCATAACATAAAAACAATTAATTAGAATTAGTTGTTGTAGGGTTGATTGGTGATGAGACTAGAGTGGTTAAGACCTCTTAGTGTGTATTCAATTGGAATAAAACCAATTTTATGTGACTAAATTAGATACATGTGTTTGAGACACAATGTGAAGAAACCATTGCGGTGAGATGAATTATTTTACGTAAATAAATAATGTGTAGTTGAAGGTGAATACGATCGATTCATTGACCTTAATGAAACATCGAGGGGAAGTAAGACCTTTAGTAATTTGAAGATTAACAATGATGGTAACTTAACCCTATGTGATTGGAGATCCACATGAATTAGGTTCATATAGGCCCAACCAACAAGTCATTAGTTGATCAGCAACACCATAAAATTATGCCCCTCTATGATGTGTGAATATAGGTTAATAATCGCAAAGCAAAGTGAGGCACACATCGAGTTAGAGCTCTTAATCCAAGTCATATCCTTTATAAGTGGTGTATTGCTTCTTTGTAAGTACGCTTGATGATTGGACCTATATGAGTGTGAAGTGAGTGCGCTTCTATGAAATTGTGACAAATTTTAGAGCACTCATGAATACCCGGGACACGCGCGCATGGCCTGGCGCAAACGGCGACAACGACAAGATTGTGCGAGTATAATGTGATAAAGATAAGACGCTAGACTTACAAAAGAATTATTAGTTCATAGAAGTTCTAAATTTCATCAATTGTTTTGTATGTTTTAATCTTGTTTTACATAGGTACGGTTCATAGTCTACGGAACTAAGCCAAACTTTTATAAAGAGACCCTATTTTTTAGTTGACAAATATAAATTGAATAAGCTATGCCATAATCAATTCAACAATCCTACAAATGAGGTCTAGAGGCGGGATATATGTGGACATTATGAAATAAGAATGCATTTAATGTAATTTTAAAAAAATATGATGATATTAAAATAGTGTTTTGATGAATTTGATAAGTAGATATAATAATATTAAAATAGTGTTGATTAGTTTTGGTACTTGAAATTTGAATAAGACACCCAAAAACAAATTTGATCTTTTATAAACACACAACAATAGATTTTACATAATGTAAAAGGTTTGACGTTTGAGAGAACTTTAGAATATTCAAAAATGAAAGAATAAAAATAGTGAAAGGAGAATAAAAAGAAAAGTAAGTATAGAGCATGTACGGTTGGTTCAGTGATAATCGTCGTATATAAATGAAAGTCAACAAAATAGATAGCCACATGCAAGACTAGAAAGATACTATAATTGACTAGTCACATAAGAATCTAAAAGATACTACAATCAACTAAACAATATTCAATTTCTCAATTATATTTTCTATACAAAAAAATCTTTTCAAATTTATCAATACATGAATTTTTTTTAACAATATATATATCTTTAGGAGAAATGAGGGCCCCAAAATTGAAACACAGCGTCGTTTAGTGGCGCTATGGTGAAGGCGGCCTTGTATGAAAAGGACATCCTCTTAATAACTCTAACTTAATTGTTGTTGAGAGACAAATAATTTTTCAAGAATTTTTTTTATGCATGCATGTGTAACAAATGCAACTTGTATTTCTCAATTTGCATGCTTAATGTGTGTGTAATATCACATATCACGTCTAATTGGGGTCTCAATGGGAATATGATCGAGTGGTTGAGGCATGAATTAAAGTTATAATGATCAAAAACTTTAAATTTGAATTCCATCTACAACACTTGTACAAACTAGCCCATTCAAATTTTGATAGATAAAAATTAACTTAACAACCTTGCCTCAGTATTTATTTATTTCCTCTTAACATTCTCTAGCCTAGTCTGGCTAGTAGGCATTCCAATAACATTTGATTGAAATTTATAAATGAAAAATATTCCAAATTGAAGTTGAAATATAAACTTACAATCTAATGATTGAGTCGATTTCATGATTATAACTTATAAGTTCATTATATTAGGGGTGAGCATGGTATGATATCGTTGATATATACCGTAATTTTGATATTTGATTTTTAAAACATTATATCATTATCATATCAATTTAATTCGGTATGGTTAGTTTATTGAAGTTCGATTTTGGTGATACATGGTATGGTAAATTGGTAATCATAATTTGTTGAAACACGACTATATATTCGTATAATAGAGTATTGTGACGAGAATTAAGTAAAGGCTCAATTGTATCATACTATTACATTACACATGTAGAAATATTTATGCAAAATAAAAAAATTACTACAAACAATTCCTTTTGTTAATCAATTACAAATTCAAATACATTTCAATCAAAATAGAGTAAGCAAAGTTTTAACTTCTAAATATTTAGTTTATACTAATACTAGGTTGCATATAATTTGTTAGTATTTTAATAATATATTTATGTAACTATATATATACTTGTGTGGTATTCAATATTTGGAGTATGTTATTTACAAATATCGGAAATCACAGTACCAAATATTCAAAAAATTAAAATTTATGCCATATACCACACTAAATACCATAATACCAAAGCTACGATATTAAAAATTTCAATATAACATGATATTTCGATATATATCTTCTACCAACCCCTACACTTACATACTGTATTCGAAGTTGAATTTAAGTCTTCTTGATCCCGTACTACTCAGAGGGTCATATATTTACTAAAAAATGAGCCTTGTTGATCACCGTAAGACTGATATTTTATTCTTCATAATAAATGAGATACTTTTTTTCTTTGTACTTTTTATCAAATGTATTAACTTTGAGTCCTCTTTATGTCTAGTCCTCTTTTATTATTTTGGGGTGGAACCATCGACGTAACTTGAAGTTAAGGACAGGAAAGGTTTTATTCCCATTTAATTTAAAGCAAAAGACTAAAAACAAGTAAACAAAAAAGAAAAAAACGAATCTAAGGATATATAGAGAGAATGGTTTCATATACCTCTTAATTTTATAATTTAGAGTTGACATATACTCTTGTTGTGAGCAGATTTGCCTTCTTTAAAATAAAAATAAAATGATGGAGTCTCATTTTTAAAAAGAAAAATAATTTTCCCTTTACATAGCAATATTTATATACTTTGAACGATACTACATAGTACATAGTAATATATTGTGGTATCAAATTTTAGAATAATTTATCAAATTTAACATTTTTAATTTAATATTGAGTAAATTTCTACTAATTACCTCTCTTTCCAAAAAAAAAAAATCAAGAATAAGAGAATTACAAATGCAACCCTTTTCAATAAAATAAATTTTTTAATAAATAATAGTTAATTGAACTCTTAAAATTCTTGGAATATCAGATCACGGAGATATTATTGGTAAAAATGCTAATTTGAAGTTTTTGCAAACAATATGAAAAGGACAAATCAATAGTGACAAGTCCCACATGTGAAATCAATTATTTTTTAGGGGGAAAAGATGCAGTGTGAAATGCGTAATTGGATGTAAATTTTCGTTTAAGTAAAGAAAGAGTATTTTGTTCTCACTGATTCCAACATAATGTTTTCACATTGACTTGACTCCTTTAATTGCCGGTCGTCAAACAAAAAATAATATAATAAGGTAAGAATATAGCACATCTTGATCGTCGTCATCAGCAATTTTTCCCAAGTTACACGCACATGGGGAGTTGGTTAGGGTTAGTATATTGTTTGAATATTACTCTACTTTGGTAGTTGATTCGGAGATGAATAATATAGATACTAAATTCAGCATATGTAGTAATATAGGATGTAAGTTATATATATATATATATATAAATATATATATATATATTTTAAATTTAGTAATGTATAAGTTCGATAGTAATTGTGTATAAATGATGGAATAAGTAATACACAAATAACTAAACTCCTCATAACTATTTTCTTCATAACATAATACATAAATTTCCTCACAAGTAATCCATATATTATTAAAAACTCAAATAACTCTAATCAATTATCAAAACAACCCTATGGTAGATAGTAAAAATGCAATTCAAAATTATTGTATTTTCTTAGAGCTTGTGTGGCGAAACTTAAAATATTTGTTTACTATATTGAAGCTGTAATAATTTGCGTTTTTATCTACAATTTGAGAGCCATTTTTATTAGTATTAAAAAACAATTTATGTTTTGACCAATTTTTAGAAAAGTGATTTAATTTTAAACTTTAAATAATTACAAAAACGACATTTACAGTTTTTACTTTACTATTACTAATAATATTCTATTACGGTGGGTCACAGATGATTTCTCGATTATCAAAAAAATTACTAATAATATTCTATCAGAAACATTTTTGTTATTTTAGGACAACAAAGTCGTTCAATTATAGCCTTTTAAATCAAAAATTACAAAAACACATACTAAACGTACCAATAACATATTCAGACCTCATTTACTAATAATTAAAAAAAAATGTGAAGCGAAAGTGTATCTATAACTAAGACTGATCACTATGAATATGTGCTATTACGTCTTATCAAAAAAGTTATAATCGATTTAATATGAGAAAAAAATATGTTATTCAAATTACATCTTTTGATATTATTATTATTTAAAAAGAAAATATCTATGTATTTCTTATTCACACTTTTTAGAAAATACAACAAATATGATAGGACATATGAAATATGCGTCTTGTATTTTTCTGAATTAAAAAATAATAATTGAGTGATTTATTTTTTTTAAAAAATGGAAAATAGCTTTAATAAACTATCTCTAAATTAAGTGACTTTGTTATCCCCATAAAAATGAAATAAATTTTAATAGAATGTTCACATAAGTTGAGTGAGATTTAACTCTTTTGATGTGGGATTTCATTCATCATTATCATAATTTTTGTCTTGATATACATAACTCAATGCGATTACGATAAGTTGATGTATATATTCATAGTTAATGAGACGTGATTCTATCTATAATATGTGACTTGTTGAATTCCTCTTATTCATAGTCATCAAAATTTCACGTTATATATTCTTTTAATAATATTAATTTTAACATTGATCTAATATTCTTTTCCAAGTTATATTTTTTTTAATAATAATTTATTTTAACATTGATCTAATATTATGTGTGTATCGATGTCATTATCATGACTTGTGATAATCCATAATGTCAATAGATCCCATTAATACATAATTCTACTCCCTTCAAAACCATACCCTAAATTAATGCTTGATTATTGCATTTCTCATCACTGTATATATATAGGCTTCATGTCAGAGGTGGACCCATGTTGACCAGGGCTGCATTAATTTCAGGAAAAATATAAATTACAATATTATTAAACTGTACGTTGAAATTTTTCTTATTTTCTCATACGTGTGACTCGAATCAAACTTCAAATGTAATTTTAAATGTAGAAAAATATATATGGCCTAAATATATTTACAATCAGAAATTGTAAAAATACATTTTTTAATAGACGAATGAATGTAGTAAAAAATTAAATTAAATTATGTTATATTAATAATTAATATTTTTATGAATGAATGTACTCAAAATTTAAAATCAAACTGCATAATATTTAATTTTAATGTTCATGTTTAATTTAATATGAAGTTAACAAACATAGGAAAAAATAAGAGAAATAGAGGAGAAAATTCAACTTAGAATAAAATTAATTTTAGGCTTCAAGCTTCCACCTAACTTTGGTGAAGACAATAATAATAACGAGACATGAAAAAAATAGATATGAAGCATTTTCTCTTTATAGAATCTTTTAAAAGGTTTGCTTATTAATTTTAAATTAACTTCTACATATTTAAAGACTTAAAAATTGAGGTGGGGTGCTTATAGCTTATAGCGGCTAATGAGACTCAAACATAGGAGCACTTTTAAAGCTTTGCTCTTACAAGAGCACCTGAAATCACTTCACTATATTAAGATGATAAGTTCTCTCTACATTTTAAATTTTCTCAAATTTATTGTATAAACTAAGATGAATATATTATTATTGTTAAGCTAACGTCTTGAAATCCTGGGCCGTCTCTACTTCCTTCCCTACATAATAATGCAAACACGCCAAATCCTCAAATACCGACATAATTTTATATCGACAAGCGTTTGAACAAATACTTGGTAGATAAATAAACAATACATTATTTTAATTTTTATTAGAAAATCTATGGACAAACGTGTCAGAAATATTATGGGGAAATTGGGGACTGATTAGTGGGACCCTAACCCAATCAATGGGGTCTATAAAGACAGTAGGAAGAGTACCCATTCCTCTTCAGCACTACTCTAAGAAACAAAAATAATCATTCAAAAAATGGCCGCAGCGAAACTGGTATTTCTCGCAGCACTTTTCCTCTCTTCTTCTACCTTTCCGGCGCGGCGAACAACGCCGCAGCCTCCACCAGTTTCATAAAAAGCTCTTGTAAATCCACTACTTATCCCGCTGTATGCGTCGCTTCCCTTTCCGGTTACGCACAAGCCATTAAAAACAGCCAATTGCAGCTGGTGAAAAACGGCTTTGTCCGTGAGCCTAGATAAAAGCGAATCGACAAAAGGATTCGTTAGCAAACTGTTGAAATTCAAAGGGATTGAAACCGAAGAGTATGCAGCTATCAAGGATTGCGTGGGAGGAAACGAATGATAGTGTGGATCGGCTTAACAGATCTGTGAATGAGCTGAAAAGGTTTGGATCGTAGCCATGGGAAAGCCGATTTCCAGTGGCATATGAGTAACGTAGAGACATGGGTAAGTGCTGCTATTACAGACGAGAATACTTGCACTGATGGATTTGCCGGCCGAGCTTTGAATGGTAAAATAAAGGCTTCATTAGAAGTCGCAAGCTAATCTAGCTCAAAGGTTACTAGCAATGCTGGCCTTAATCAACCAATATGCTGCAAATCATTGATTAATTAGCTACGTTAATTATGTTTAGAGTGTTTGAGCTTAATTATGGTTTTTTTTTTTTTTTCTTGGTTGCTTGAAAATTTCATAAATTGTGAATGCTACGGATCTGTTTTCTGTCCTTTACGGGATATGTTGTACACAACTTATGAATATTAGTTAAAGCATAATTCATTATGTAGCTAATTTTATTTTATTGAATAAATATTTACTAGTTGTATATATTACTTCTCCCACTTAATTTATGTAATTTTGTTTGATTCGATAATATTATATTTGAAATTTCATGGTATAAAATAAGTTATACTTTTTTTGTCTTAATTTATATGACACAATTTAAATTTTGAGAATTAAACTTCTTCATTTTGAATATGTATTAAAACATACAATTACATATTTAGAAGTTACCTAAAGAGTTTTATAATTCACAAAATCAACTATTTACACTTGTGAATAAACCGGTCAAAAGACTTACTCTTAATTATTCTTTTTCCATTTGATCCTTAATGGTAATTGTCTTTTAAGATTATAAATATTATGGCATAAATAAAAATGTAAAGAAAAACTCCGCATATATTTGAGACAAAAGGAATATAACTGAAAAAGGTGTTTTTCCTTTACTATATGGGGTTATTTTTGTCATTTGCACAAAAATACTACTCTATTACGGTACTTTTTTTTAGTTTATATATATATATATATACATACTATAATTCTTGTATAACTTACATGAGTTAGGTGGAAAGAAGATTATCAAACATTCTTAAGCTTTATGTGAGATTATTGTTTTCAATCAATGATAGAAAATCATGAAATCAAGCGTCACTTCACTGATTACTTGATTGTTTTAAGCATTAACTAATTAATTAAACAAAGATTTGGTCAAACAGGTGGGCAGGCCGAAAAGGGCTATTAGTATTTTAACTCCCACAATCCATATGAAAATAGATTTTTATTTTATTTATTCAATTTAAATAATTAAAAAATAGTTTATCATTTTTATTTATCTTATCCTTTTCCTAATTCCTATTATTTCCCAGCATTTAAATATTTTATAATTAGTAGAGATGATATATTATTATTATTATTATTATTATTATTATTATTTATAAAATATGTCAAATCAAATATAAATAAGTAAAAATAAATTGAGGAAATAATGGAGGCAAAATTCTTTGAATAGATCCAAGGAAAGCCAGGCTATCGTTTTTGTCTATGACAAAGACGTGTTATAACTAATTATTGGAAGAAATATAATGGTAATAGTACCTTTCAACCACCTCGCTCATATATAATGAATGAAAAATGAAATGTGTCTATCAAGTTCCTTTGTTAATGCATAACATTGAGTTAAGATTAATAAATTATAAATAGAAAATTTGCTGGTTTTTTGAAACTAAGTGAGTTTAATTTTTGTATTCATCATTAGTTTGAGGGCCATAGACACACATGAGTCGTTTAAGAGGGGAAGTATTAGGAGAAATAATATATGTATTATGTGTGATTTTCTAATTATTCGTATTTTGAATAATTTATAAAGTTGCATACATATTAAAACTATAATTTGTAATTTTATATAAATGTAGATGATTTAGTCAATTTTACTATTGTTTACTGTCTTTCGGTTTAAAAAGTAGATGACTTATTTTTTTAAAATTGAAAATTGACATTTGTGAATGATCAATTTATTAAGATAAACAATTATTTATCCTCAAATAATTCAAGTAAAAAATAGCAAACATGACAAAAATTGATCTTCTCTTAGCTAGTTCTAGCCATAAAAAATAATATTATCACATTCATCTACCTTGACCCAATTCCTAATAATTGAGGGTATAATTGGAAAGAAGCTTTTTATAGAGTTTAATTCAAACACAAGATGAAAGGTGGAAATAATGGGCACCAAACACTTGGATAAAAATAAATTTTGTATACTAAATCGCACTATTAATCCCTACGCTATCAATCTTTTTACCAAACGACCCCATATTGTGTACGCTTGCCTTAAAGTTAATCTTTTATTTATTTTGAGAATAGGAAAGGTGATCGATAGCATATATGGTCGATGAAAAAAATTAATTCGCTTGCTGAATATATACTTATTTCACTGTCAAAAGGACGTGCCTTGAGATTTGCCTAACGTGATTGACCTTCGTGTGTTTTTAAATCTTCTTAAAGATGCTCTTTTATACGTTTTGTATTCAACTTAACAAGGTATGCACGCAATATTCAAGATGACGATTTATAGAGATGGAATCTTATTGGTTCTGTTAAAATGACTCAGTTCCATGTTTTATTTGAAAACGGAAAAAATAACTTTTTTGGTACGTCCTATTATTGAAAAATGTCACGATAGGTGATATTATAATGAAGTTATATCAAATTGATTTTGTTTACCTTATTATAAGTGTTTTCATATGAATATTATGTATGTTTTTGTAAATATCTAACCACAAGTCCAATTAAATTTAAAATTACAAAGCTCATGAATGGAGCTGTCGTCTTGTCGAGCAGCTTTATAGGTAGTTTTTGCACCTTAATATGCAATCTTTTTGTAGTAGAGAATATTATTTAAGAGCTAATTAAATTCTTCTATTACACGGTAAACATTGAAAATTTGTTGGACTCTATTGTTCAATTTGAATTGGGTTCTACAAAGGCAGTGTTCAATTCACTAGAATTTTTGGTGCTTACTCAACCCTAAAACCCTAAATATGCCTATAAACAGATATATTTCCTTGAAAAGACATCTAGAATATTCCGCAAATTCATGGAATATTCATAAAGTGATCAAGTCCAAATCATCCTAATTTGAGAAATACGCCACTATGACCAAATCAATGGAGAAATCATTTATGAGAGAAAACTAAGGGAGAATGTAATTGTCACCGTATTGATTTGTCAATCAAATATTCTTATTTCTTCATATTTTTATTTGTGATTGCAATTTATGTTAGGAGTTTTTTTAGTTTTATTAGTATGAATAATATGCGCAATAGGATAGGGGTAAGTACCATCAACATATTGAATCTGCACTTTTTTTTAAAAATTCTTGATCTATTACTCTTCGTTTAAAAAGAATGACATTATTTTCTTTTAGTATGTTTAAAAAAGAAGGACTTTTTTCCTTTGTTGGGCAACATTGACTTCAACTTTCCACGTGACATGCTTAAGGCCACGTTAAAGGGCATTTTTTGTACATTTCCGACATAACTTTTATTTAGAATCACGCATTAAAAGCCTTCTTCTTTTCTTAAACTCCATTCCAAGTCAAACTAGATTTTTTTTTTTAACGGAGGGAGACAAATTATTGAGTATTCGAGTCAAATATTTTTAATTAAAAAATACAACTATCACATACAAATGTGATATTCTACCATCGCAGATATTAAATTAAAAGGCTTTTTTTCATATAGTTCGAATACGTGCAAAAATAATTTAATCGTTATTTTGTTGTTCCGTTTACAAAATTTAATATGACCAACTAAATTAAATTTTAAAAAATTCTCCAACATTTTACGTGTATTGCGCAAATACGTATACTATTGGCTTCTACATCTTTGTAAGAAGAGCATTTTTGCATTGCAATTCGCGATGTATCAATTTGTCAATTTGCAAGTTGTAAAAAGAATCAATTATTTTTTATTGGTTATACTTGTGGCTTATATTTTTCTATGAATAGGAATATTGGCTGAGATGTGAATTATTGTAAAATAAAGAAACGTTACTTAATTAAAAGTCTAGTAATTTTTTTTTGACACTATCAAATTTGAATTGCAATTTGCAATGTATCAATTTTCCTGTCAAGTTGTAATGTGTCAGAATTAACTATTTTTTATTAGTTATAAAAATATTGCTTTTTGCTATAAAGAGGAGTATTGGTGGAGAAAATAATGTGAAAGTAATATTATATTGAATTGGGTAAAATAAAAAAAAGAATGTTATTGCCTTTAAAGATGTATAATTTCTTTGACTTGACATTATCAAATTTGCAACCCGGAAAAGGGTCGACAAATTGCATCCGAACTATCTCGAAATTGATCATTATATTCTTCATTGTATTTTGGGATAAAAAAATGTCTTTGTCGTTATTCAATAGATCACAAATACCCTCAAGAGTTAATAACGATGATTTGGCAAACCACATGACTTAATTTCACCACCTAAAATTGCCCCTTAATTTTATTAGAGCCTGCCCTAGCAGAATGAGTTAGGCTGGATTATAAATTGGGTCAAAATTACTGATTCATATTTTTAGTGGGTATCCTAATTGGCAAGTTTAGGTGGTGAAATAATTGTCACTTGTCACATCATCACCGTTAACTTTTGAGAAGATACTTGGTTTCTTAACCTGCTTTGGGGTTTTATTATCCCTAAATATATCGGAGGATATAAATGGTCTATTTCACATAGTTTAAAAATAATTGTGAGCAATTATTTTTGGTTGGTTACAATTATGACTTCTTTTGCTATAAATAGAAGTGTTGCTTGAGAACTGGCCTTACAAGATTCTCCTTGAAGCGGCTTACACTTCACACTTACATAGGTGATTTCTAAATGTGTTATCCCATAAATATACCATTTGATATACCTTGTATCAAACTTAGAAATCATTAAAAAGTCCTAATGTCTTTATCCTTATTATCGAACATTGTCTTATCATGAGAATGAACCATAAAAAATATTTTGACAATGTTGAACCATCATCAATGACTTTGTTTGATCTCCTTGAACCTAGATCTTGGGATCTCCGTCTTCTAGGTAGAGTTACCGCCACAATGACTTGTTCTCGGCCATAGTCCCATTCCTTTGATAATCTATCAACTCCCTCTCTAGTTAGGCCTTTTATAAGTGTATCCGACACATTATCCTTTGACTTTATATAGTCAATTATGATAATTCCACTAGAGAGTAGTTCTCTAACGATATTATGTCTACGTCATATATGACGAGACTTTCTCTCGTTATACATCATGCTCTATGCCCTACCTATTACAAATTAACTCTCACAAGTGTATGCATACCGGAGCTAAAGGTTTGGGCAAAAATCTTTCAAGAAATTTTGGAGTCATTCAATTCTTTCTTTATGCCTTATCTAGAGTGATAAACTCGAGGATTTCATAGCGAAGCGGCGAAAAACATCTCGTTTGGAAGATTTTCAAGCAGACTCCTCCTCCACCAAGTAAATATATATCCACTCGTGATTTTACTTCATTTGACTCAGTGATTCAATTTTGCATCACTATATTCTTCCAATACCGTTGAACATTAGTTATAATGCAAAGCAATAGTTTTTTAAGTATGTTTAAATACTCCAAAACTCTTTCATTGTCGTCCAATGAGTTTGATTGAATTACTCGTGAACAGACTTAGTTTATTAATAGCATATGCTATATCTCGATCGCGTACACTTCATGATATATATCATACTTCTCATGAATACTCTAGCACAATCCAATTGCGAGTCACTTTTTGCCTTCATTCTTTTCAAGTACAAATCTCACATTTATTGGAGTTTTGACAATATTGAAATCAAATGCTTGAACTTTTCAAGTACATTTTCAATCACATCAGTAACTTCAATGTCTTTCATATCAAAGTTACTTTCTAGCATATGCTTAGTAGCATTTATGTCAGAAATGTCTCTTTTGATGATCAACATGTCATCAACATAAAAACAAATAATGATCTTGTGATTTGGAGTGTCTTTAATGTAAAAACATTTATCATTCATTAATCTTGAATTCATTTGCCAACATAGTTTGGTCAAACTTCGCATATCATTATTTAGGCGCTTTGTTTTAGTCCACACAGAGTGACTTAACAAGTTTTCATACTTTCTTTCTTTACCAGAACCACAAATCCCTTGGGTTGTTCCATGTAAATTTCTTCCTCAATTTTCCATTTAAAAAAATGTTTTCACATTCATTTTGATGAATTTGGGGCCATATTTTTTCGACTACTAGCGATTAACATCTGAATTGATGTAATCCTAGTTAGTGCTATTATCTGTCAAAAAAAAAAAGCTTTCTTATTGTCTAAAGCCTATGACAACAATTCTGTCTTTGTATTTGTCAATAGTTTCATCAACTTTCTTTTCCTTTTGTAGATCCACTTTGAACCCAAAAGTTTATTTCTTGAGGAAGATCAACCAACTCTCAAGTATGGTTGCTCAAAATTGAATCTATCTTACTATTGACAACCTTTTCTCACATAAATGAGTCCACAAAGACATAACTTTTAGAATATATGAGACTCATTTTCAAGAAAAAATGTTACAAAATCAAACTCGTAGAAGTAATTTGTCCATTGACATTTACTATGCTCAAACTCTTTATTAAGTACATTCTCCTTGGTTCTTTCCAAGGTCGTTTAGACCCTTCACTTACTATCCTACGGTTGCTGGACTTTATGAACCATAAATCGACATGTTTTACTATTTGTAGCATATTCATTTAACATACAATCCAAAGTCTTAGGTCCTTATTTTGACCGTTTGGGAATAGTTCCCTCATTTCCATTTCTCATATTAAATAGACTGTTGGAAATTGCTTGATCACTATCTTTCAAGAGTTATTGCTTGTATAAACTTTAAGGGATGACAAACAATTCTCTATCGGGTACAACAAGGCTGAACAAACACAACTGCTGTGCTCCCTTTCTTAACAAACAAATGTTTTTTTTTTATTATTATTTGTTACTCCCTTTACTAACAAACAAAACTTTTGTTTCTCTCTTTCTCAAGACAGAAATTTTGTTGTTGTTCTCTTTTGCTATAATGATAGCACCCCCACAAATTTTGTGGTAAACTCCGAACTATAAATAAGTCATTCAACATTTCCTTCAAAGTTTGGTTTTTTTTCTCATAACATTTCATTAGATTGAGGTGAGAATGTGCAGTAATTTGATGGATGATTCCATTTTCCAAATATATTTCTTCAAAAGAAGATTCATATTCTTCCACATCTATCACTTCTAATCATGACAATTCTTTTATCCAATCGATTTTCAACTTCAATTTTATATTGCCAATATGTTTTCATTGCTTCATCCTACCATTCGGCAAATAAACATAACAATTTCTAGTGCAATTGTCAATAAAATTTATGAAACACTTTTTCCCACTACAAGATGGTGCTGACTTCATATCACAAATGTCAGCATAAATCAATTAAAGGTATTAAAATTCCTTCAATAACACATACTTGACATTTTGATTTATTGCACTAGAAGTTAGGCAAGACTTCTAAGTTGATCAGTTTTTGCAAGGTTTTGTAATTGACATGTCCCAAGCATTTGGGTCACAAACAATTTGATTCAAGCAAGTAAGAACAAACATAAATACAAAGTTTGAAAAGACCTTTTGTGAAGTAACCTTTTCCCACAAATATTTTGTTCTTTACTTTTTTTTATAACTTTCAAATACGCATATTGTTTTATAGTTAATACCTTGTCATATGTCCTTTTCGTAAGGACCTTTCCATAACATTCAATTTGTTATAGAATTACCCATGATCATAGTCTCATCGGTCCAATAAGGGCAATATGACCCAAATGTTTGTTTACAACACAAATATAACATATCACTTTTCATCAATGTTCATGTCTATAAAAAAAAAAAAATAATAGACATATCTTTTCATGAAAATCACAATATTTTAAATTGAAACTTTTTCATCAAAGAATACAATTCTTTTCAATGAGTAATACAATTTTGTGGTTTCATACTAGTCATATCATATACTAGTAAAAGAGAGACTCAACGACCACAATATCAAATATACTCCAAGAATTTTGTGGGTCTAACATAATATAAGATTGTCATTAAATTTCATATCTTGTACTTTCAAATTTAAATTAGATAGTAAGTCTAATTTTGTCTTTATCACAAGTAAAGAACCCCCACATTTTTAAATATGTTCTCAAAAATATTTTTCAAGTATTTGAAATTATTTTCACACATTTTTTTTTTCATGCTTACACATTGACAACACGAAGCCTTATTTTGGAGATTTAATCCATATAAACACCCATTGCACAAAACCACTAATTTTATGTCACTAGTGTTTTTCCCCCCCTTTTTGTCACAACTAGACAAACCACTTAGTAATTAGAATACTAACAATAAAGATTCAATCTTTATACAACTTGTTTCTAGTTTAACGATGAAGTTTTTATATTCTTCTAATCGTTAACCGAATGAACCTTGAATTCTGATGAAGTTTTAATATTTTTTGAATCAGCTTCACATTTAGATAGAGTAGTAAACCAAAAATGTTTTAATCTCCAGAAACGTCAAATACAACATCAAGCTTTGAGCTAATGATGAACATTTTTTCAATCATTTAGCCTTAATATTCGACGAAGATTTTGTACTCTTCAAGTCGAATATTCATTCAAACAGTATTTAACAAATTGGTGAAGTTTCTATATTCTTCAAACCAATGCACAACGATTTGTTCGGTGAAGTTCTTATATTCTTCAAACCAAAGGAGATAAAAAAATTTTCCAAAAGTCAAACACAATCAAATTTCACATGGAGTAGAAAACTACAAAAGTTTTACTTTTCCTCCTCTAAATAGAATACATATTAATAATAATAAAGACATATTCTGAGATCATCACATAATGACCATCTATTCTAACATTTATAAATAAATTTCATAACTTATAAAGGATAGAAAAGAAAATAATAATCAAATGAAATAAAGATAAGCCCGATATTTACTCTCATTGAATCATATTCTATTTGTCACAATGATTCCATGCATGTCACTTTTCTTGCTATTTTTTATTTCCTTTTCTCGTTTCCATCATATTCCTATTTTCCTCAAGAATACATTTAATTTCAACAAGAAACTAAACTCATGTACAAATATTGTTAGGAGACAACATTTATTCATTTACTTCTTCTCATGGTTATATAAAACCAAGTATATAGGGAAAAAATTAAAGTGCTCATCTTAGCCTTTATACACAAAATAACTTTTCTCATTGAAAAGAAAACGAAGGGGTGCAATGCTTGAATGCACTTGGGAAGAAAATAAAAATAATCTTACCCATCCAAGGTAAACTTACTAGAAAAAATATACTCAAATATATTAAAGTAGTACTAATTCATCCTAAATCTCTTTTATCATATGATAAAATAATTTTCTTTTTCTTCTTTTTCTTTCCCCAATAAAAAGAACACAGAAAATAGAAGTAATTTCCTTACTATAGAAAATACCAACATTAAATTTTCTTAAGCTTGTTATCTCCTGTATTCAGATTAGCAAACCAGAAATAATAAAAGATGAAAAGAAAAACACAAAGAACTATCCGAGTCCACAGAACCCACTATGTGTCCTTAAGAAATTTAATTCCCTCAAGTACCCAAGGTTGCAGATTAATTCCTCCCAAGATAAAACGGATTAACCATTAATGAAGTAGCGGTACCTCAAATTTCGATAATTTCAACGAACTCAAAATGACAACAACGAATTACACACACAGACACGATCGATCGATTTTATTTTGTAAGAAATGTATGCAAAAGAAAGGGAAGAATTCGATCGAAAAATGAGAGAAAACCTCTCTATTTATAGCCAACAAAGGGTAAAGGTCACAACCCTTTGAAAAGAAGACAACCTTTTAGAAAGAAGACAAGTCTTTCGAAAAGGTCACACCACTTTAAAAGGCATAACCTTTCAACGGCCACAACCCTTTAGAAAGGACACAACCTTTCATAAAGGTCACAACCCTTCGGCATAGCTACAACTCTTTAGAGAGTCACAACCCTTTATTTCTGTTCACACCTTTTAAAACCCAACATGATGAACCCTCTCGATCTTACCTGGCTTAACCCTAAGGTCGTCCTTGTGTGGCTACTCTTCCCATCCCGCCATGTGGCACCGTTTGATCACGAGAAAAGTTTAAGAAATAAGGAGTTAATGTCACTCAACTTTGAGAATTTATTTACCAAAGTCATTAACCTTTATTTTGTTTGAAGAAAATCACTCAACTTAGATGTTTGGTATCGGTAAAAATCCCTCAACTATCATTAATTTACTATATGATATTATTTTGATTGATCCACACACAATTGGAACCAAATTCATTCACTATTCTATCCATTATTAACCCAATTACAAAGCCCAAAACCTGTTTACTTATTTATATCGCTCATCGCTGGATTGACAGAACTCTTATCGTGCTCTTTAGCTTGTCTCAGTTTTCATGTTTATCGTCCATAGCCTGGTGAGAGTGGGATAACAAGCAACAACATCTGCATTGACAAAGCTGGCAGTAGATAATAAACTTGCCCCTTTTACCCACCGTCTGTGTGTTTGTAGTGTGGTTAGTGAACATACTTAATTGATAGAGCAGAAGCACATGCAAGAGTGCTATGTCATCACTTTTATGGTGCTTTAGCTGATCGTAGGGAAGACCATGAACTGAAGGGGTTTGATGGCATAACCTACGCTCACGAGCCATTTGGAATGCATAGATTGTCAAGTAACAAAGCAAATAGCTATACAAAAAAAATATTCAACATTTATCTTAAATTTTGAACAATTCATCTGAGTAACACAAAAAATTTCAAATCTTGATGCTTACAAGTGGGCTTGTGGCTGCTGCATAATAAATGTACCATTCAATATTTTTTGAAAGCCCATGATATGTTGGCCTCAACATGAACAAACCTTAATATTTCACGAACTTTTTATTTTTTTGAGGCTTCACATCCAATGTTTATTAAATTTTGAGAGAAGGTTACAAACCAATTTTCATTAATAAAATGAAGGAAACTAAGAAGCAAAAGTTGAAGAAGAAAACAAAAACAACACAAATACATTTCTTTTCTCTAGTAGCTTGTGACGTTGTTATGCATTTTCCCATTCTCTACAGTTCTAGTTAATCCTTTGATGTCATTGATGAGACAATCGAGGTTACTATACGATAAACCTCCTTCTTGAACACTTAGTTTTGCCAGTTTTGATAATTTCTCAACCGATTTCGTGTACTCACCCTTTTTTGTTTCCATAAGATCTTTTACCATTTTCTCTACAACGAATCTATCACAAATGTCTTTCATGTCTAACCCAATCTTCCAAAATTCATTTACTAGTCTACTTGTAACTCTTTGATCCACATATTGAGGCCAACATATCATGGGCTTTCCTTCAATAATGCTTTCCAATGTCGAGTTCCATCCACTATGGGTTAAAAACCCACCAACCGATGGGTGGGCTAGTACCATCTTTTGTGGAGCCCAACTCACTATGTAACCAATTCCTTTGGAACCCTCAACAAGTTCCTTCATAAATTGATCATGTGATTCATCTCCCTTCAACATGTTAGGCCTCATGACCCACAAAATTTAACTTTACTATTCATTAGTCCATGCCAAAATTCCATCATCTCATCTTGAAACAACAACAAGGCTTCCGAAACTTACATAAATTACGGATCCATTGGATTGCGCGTCGAGCCATTTTATAGAAGTATGGTCTTCTTCCCACAAGCTATTTGAGGATGACAATAGTGGAGTAGCTTTAGCAGCAAGTCTACTCTTCAAGTTCAAGGGCAATGGTCCAATTGCATATGTTTTAGGAAAGTAAGAACGAACACTAGAAAGAAAAGGCCCATCTAAATCATCAAACGAGTTTAATATGAGCCCATGGGCTTTTGGGATACGCTCAATCTCCTTTAAAACGGCTTGAGAATTTTGATCGGTCTTATAATCTAAAAGACAAAAGTGTGGAAGATCTCGTCGTCTAAGAAGACCTTCCATGGCTGGTAAATGTGTTACCAATGCATCCAAGTCGTTTCCTAATTAAAGAAATAAATATGAAGTTAAATTTACAATCCTAGTGTTCCAAATTTCTACTATTTTCTTTTAATTGTCATTTTGCATAAATTTTAAGAAAAATTAATTAAAAATATAATCTGATTAATATAGAATTATTATTGCTAAAAATAAAAGTTTAAAAAATACAATAACTTTCTCGACAAGTAAAAAGGAGCATGGAGTATTTCTGATTTTTCCTTTCTTTAAAAGTGGAGCAAATAATATTTTAAAGTTAATTGTCGTTTAATGCCTACTTGGGAACAGTGACCAAGGCAGCAGAAGACAATGGTGCATGCCTAACTGGGGAAGGTGAAAGCTAAAATAATAAAGAAATCATCATTATTCCCTCTTTATTAATTTGATCAATGAATATGAAATAGTTACTCCTTCGTTTTTAAAAAAAATAATCTAGTTTGATTTGAAATGGAGTTTAAAAAAAGATTTTTTTTTTTAATTTTATGGTTTTAAATTAAAGTTATGTCAAATATACCAAAATACTTTTTAATCTTGTGGTCTTAAACATGCGAAGTGAAAATTTAAATTTAAAGTGTTGCCAAAAAAAAAAAAAAGTCATTCTTTTTGAATCAAACTAAAAAAAATTTGGATCATTCTTTTTGAAAGTGGAAGGAGTACTAAATTTCCTAGGTTAATTAAATAAATATTTTTTATGTTAATATTTCTTAAGAAAAATAATGTTATTTATACCTCTTATTTAAAAAGCACATATTTTTTAAGGGAAAAAAGATAAATATACTCCGAACTATCTTAAATGGTGTAGATACCCTCCTTATACTTTTGAGACATTGAAGTTCCTGTTGTTCAAAAACTAGAGCATAGATATTCTTTATACTAACGGACGATACACATGTCATAATCTTATTCACTGATCCGATATTTATTAGATATCGGATCGACGGATAAAATAGTGTCACATGTTCCTATTTAGTCTTCCGTTAGAGTGAATGACATATATATGCTCTAGTTTTTTAATGGCAAGGACACCAATGTCCCAAAAGTATACGGAGATCTCAAATACCATTTTTACGATAGTTAAATATATTTTTGCCATTTTCCCCTAATTTTTAATAAGTACAAGTAAATAAAAAGGGAGAAAATAAACAGAGAGATACATATAATTGTCAATAGGAGACAAAGTACCTTTGAAGGGAAGAACTCCAGCCTCAATTAGTTTGGGCAGAGAAAGATAAATCCAAAAGCAGGAAGGACTAATAGTGTCAAATGTAATAACTGGAACTCCCATCTCATTTCCAATATCCACACCATAATAAAACAGGCCATCTAATATCACACATGTGACTGGCTCCTTAACAATGGCGCTAAGCAGTTGTTTGAGTAAAGGCTCAGCCATGGCCTGCAAGGAGCTGATAATGTCTCTGAATTGTTCGACCGAACGCGGGTGGTCATCGGGGAGGCCATCGGATAATGTAAGGAATCGGAATCAGGATATTGTTTGAAAACGAGATTCGACATTGGAGTTACCAACGAGACGTTGTTGATTGTGATTTGTGTTGAGAAAAGTGACTCTAAGGCCAGCAAGACATAAGAGCTCAGCTAATTGTAGATTGGAGTTTATTGTGCTTTGTAAAGGAAGAGGGAAGATGAGAACGTGAGGAGTAATGGATGTTTGATGGTCCATGCCTATTGTAAGAGTAGGTGAAATTAGTTAAGCTTTTTATAGGAGGAGTTGGTGCAACATTTTCCCTTTGCCACTTTTCTTTTTCCTCATTATATATATATATTTTGGTAAGTACTTTCTTCCCCGACTCTTTTTACTTATTCATTATACAATTTTGAGATATCCAATAATACTTGTACAGTTTATAAAATTAATGAATATTTTTTCATGTAGTGTCTATTCTATTCTTGCTATATAAGTACTATTCATTTTTTAATGTTTAAAGGACTTATACTCCCTCCATTTCAAATTAATTGAATTATTCAGAAATTTTTCATTTTTCAAATTAACTTAATTGTTCAATTCTCAAGACTATTTTTAGAATGTTCTTCCAATTTTACCCTTAATTAGTTAGTATTGGAATCAGTTATTTATTCATGTTTAGTTATTTTAATCATAAGTTTAATAATACTCTCTCTGTCACATTTTTACTATGGACTTGCATTAAGAAATGATGTAAATTTACTTTTCTACCCTTATTTAATGTTTTCTTAAGTCAACTTTATTAATAAATGACAAAATTAATTAACTATTCTATCAAGAGTATAATAGGCAAAATATGATAATTTATGCATAAAATTTATAAAATGACAAGTATTGTGGTCCAACTATTTATAGAAATGGATGACATGTAAAATGGACGGAGGGAGTAATTAATAAGGGTAAAAATCAAAAGTTATGCCTAATTTATGTCTTAATATTCTTTTCTTAAAAAATGTGAAACACGTCAACAATTCAATTCATTTGAAATGGAGAGAGTATTTAATAAGGGTGATTTGGTAAAGTTATCCCTATAATTTACTGTTTCTTAATTTTTGTGTCAATTCAATAATAAACAACTAATATTAGACAGAGAGTAAAAAATTATTTTAAAATATTAATATATTACTTGTCTATTAATTTAAATTCAAATTATTATTTTTACTTGTCACTTCCAACATATCAAACAAAGATTAAAAAAAAATCTTCATATTTTATCCTTAACATTAATTACTTATTCCCCAAATCGATTTTCAATATAAAAAACTAAACATCAATTAATAGGGATAGTTTGATAAAATAGTCATGTCAATTATTGTTTTCTTAATGAGTGTGTCAAGTTTAAATATGACAAGGAAAGGTGAACAGATAAAGTAATAATAAAATTTTAAAATATCTATTTTACTTTTAATGAAATTTTTTATAGTTAACACATATCTATAACCTATTTTAGACTAATTTTGTTATAAAAATCTTTTCTAATCAAACTTCAAATCAAGTTAAATATCATCACATAAATCGATACAAATAGAATACAGTACTCCCTCTGTTTTTTTATAAAGAATTACCTACTTTCATTTTTTGATATGTTTTTTTTAAACAACCCCTTTCCTTCTTTTTTTGGCAGTACTTTCATTTCAACTTTTCACAACATATTTAAGGTCATAAAATTAAAGGATATTTTGATACATTTGATATAACTATTATTTGAGACCACAAGATTAAAAAAATTTACTTTATTTTTTAAACTTCGTATGAAGTCAACTAACTTATTTTCTTTTAAATGAAAAGAGTAATATATATATATATATATATCGTTTAACACATGAAGAAACCTTATTTAATTTCAAGTGGAGCTCATTCCAGCCTGTGTGAACAAATAGAAAAAAATCTATTCATATCGAGATTTGATCCATTTCAGCAACTTTTCAAGTTAGCATTTCGACAAATTAGAGCCATTTATGTTAGGTACGTATCTCAAATCTATTATGTTGAGAGTAAATAAATTTTAATTTTTTAAATTAAAATATATTTTATGTTTTGTATTTATTTTAGGGATAAGGGTTTGAAAAATACCTTAACTTTGGTCGAATTTACTGTTGCGATACTAAACTTTCATGAGGACCTATTACCTCCCTAGACTATTTAATACCGTATTTTAAATATATATATTTGTCCACGTGGACATAAAAAATAATGTAAAATTATAAATAGTAATGTGTCCACGTGGGCACGTATATACCTTTAAAATACACTATTAAATAGTTCAGGGGGTAAAACATACGGTATTAAATAGTCTAGGGAGGTAATAGGTCCTTATGAAAGTCTAGTATCGCAACAACAAATCCGACCAAAGTTGAGATATTTTTCAGACTCTTATCCTTAAGTTTACCTTGTTATTAATGTTTTAATTATTTCTAATGCATCTCCAACATCAATGACTTATAATAACTAAGATGAACTAGAGAAGGGAGTATATAAAACTCTATGCCAGTTGGCCTATTATTTTCTAGGGTCATTTCATTTCATTTATTTTTGTATAACTTACATAAATCTCATAGTATAAAGAGTAAATTACATCCTATTCTTACTCTTTTTTTAATTACAATAATCCCTTAAAATTTGTACCTTTCGGATACATAAGTCAACATCCGGATACATTAATTCTGATACAAGATAAATCTTTTTGTTGCGCTAAAAAGGGAATAAAATCTGAAAATCTAATTAAATCCCATAAATTACACTTACGTTTCTTTTTACTCTCAATCATACAGAAGCAAATCCTAACAGAACGAATAAATTCAAAATTTCAAATTGCTCCCCTCCTGTTAACAGAAGAAACCTTCGATTTGATTAAAAAACTTTTGTCGAAATTTTGGGTAAGCGTGGTGAGTTATGAAGGATACAAAAGCGATGGAATTGTTGTTGGACAAACGATTCCTTTTGAATCTTCAAGTTCATCGAAGATCCTTTCAATTTGATTCAAGATTGTGAAAATTTTGAGATTCAAGATTCTTCTTCCAGTTCATTGAAGATCCTTTCAATTTTGATTCAAAATTGTTGAAAATTTTGAGATTCAAAATTCTTCTCCCAGTTCATTGAAGATCTTTTCAATTTTAATTCAAAATTATCAAAAATTATTGAGAAGATACATCATGAATATCTTTGCTAGTCTTGTTACTATCATTGTCAGGGGTTTGAAGAAGTTCTTGAGCTTCTTTGAGGGCTCTTAGCATCTCCTTTCGTGCAGCCGCCGCCGCCTCTGTGACGCTTTCTTCCTCTATCGATATTGACTATATCGTGATACATTAGTATTTACGTATCTTGTATAAATTGATAAGTATTGTATTCCTATTAATTAGATACATTAAATAAGTAAATTTTACACGTAAAGTGTTTGCTTAGAGTTCGACACATTATTGTGTGATAGTTATTATATATCAAATACATATAGTATTAATTTAAATTATTGTATCATGATGAAATGTTTAGCATGATACATTACTATTATTGTATCTTGTTATGTTTGTGAAATACTATACTTTATAGATGATACATTATACATTTAAAAGGACAAATATACCCTCGAACTATCGTAAATAGTATGTAGATACCCTCCGTCATACTTTTGGGACATTGGTGCCCCTGCCGTTAAAAAACTAGAGCATACATGTCCTTCACTCTAACGGAAGACTAAATAGGGACACGTGGTGCAATCTTATCCGTTGATTCGATATTTCATAAATGTCAGGTCGATGGATAAAATTATGACACGTGTATGTACGTTAGTATAAATGGTATATATGCTCTAGTTTTTTTATGGTAGGGGCACCAATGTCCAAGAAGTATGACGTAGGGTATCTGCATACCATTTATGATAGTTCGAGGGTATATTTATCCCTTTTCCCTTTTGTAAAAGCATCAAAATGTTCAAGAATGAGAGTATGTATCAGATTATATTTATATTTTGTATCTGATATTAACTATAAGTTAGTTGTCTGATTGTTTGTGATTGATACATAGAAATAATTGTTTTATGGAATGTATCACCAATTTCTTTAATGTTAACATGTTGTTGCATCATTTGAGTATCTTTATTCTGTCTATGATTCTGGAAGAAGATACATAATTTGCCTTGAAAGATAAATATGCAATTGTGGAAGATTTCAAGTTGATAAGATACTTTATATATATATAAGGTGTCACACCCCTTTTTGCTCACAAGGATAGGGTTTTTTCAATTTAAGTGACGGTATTGATTTAGGGATTATTTTAATTTTCAGAGTCACCACTTGGAATTGAGTTACGATGTCCAAATCACCTTTTTTGTTTAATCCTTAATCAAAAGTAAATGACTTTTTATTTGGTCTGCGAACTAGAAATTCGGGTAAGAAATTATGTTGACCGAGGGAAAGGTATTAGGCATACCTCGAGTCCCGTGATTCTAGCACGGTTGCTTTTATTGACTTATACTTGACTTTTTTTTTGATACATTAATTCAGGCATTATTTGTTTGCATTTTTTATTGTTGAACTTTTTATTTGGTATGCATAACCGCATTCTTGGTCTTGATATTTAGAGAAATTATTGTCTTTTCGCATCACACCTAATAATTGTCTATTAATAAAAGTTTGTCATGACCCAGACCGTCGTGATTGACACCCACACTAACCCTCCGGTGGGAGAACCATTACTACAACCCAGACTAAATAACTTAACCAAAAACTATGCATTTAAAGATACATAAGCAGGTTTAAATGACAATAAAAATGGAGTCCCCATAAACTCCAAAGGTTTAAACAAATTAGCCAAACTAATGCGGAAGAACAACTCCTAGAACCTGAAAGTCAATGTATCAAAACTCTACTAACGACAAGTCTAAGAAAAAGGGGTACAACCCCGAAACTAAATAAACACCTTAAACAAATAGTCTGAATCCGAAAAGAGTGGACTTAAACAAGAGAGATCCATGACAGCCTGAAAGAACTGGCTCACCCTTGAATCCGGTCACGCTCAATAGTCACCTAGCTGAGGTCTATCAATAGCCGCCTGAAGATGCCCTGTACTCAACAAAGAACAAGCAAGTGCAGTATCAGTACACAACCACAGTGTACTGGTAGGATCACACGGCTATCCCAATAAGTGAAACACATGCAAGTAACCACAACTTTATAAAACAGACATATACCAAACATATACAATATTAGTCATTTTTTCAGTATTAATGTAGCATTCCACGTTCTCAGTAATACCCATTAGTTATCATTTTAGAGCAACAAACAATCTTTCAGCCTCAATAACCATTATATATGAATGAAATCAACACAAGTGGATACACAACACAATTCAATGGTCCTCTTACGGAATAATTCAATGGTCCTCTCATGGAATCCACACCCAAACTGTTAGCGTACCGGTACGTGGTACCCGATCCAATGTTTATGCCAGAACGTGACAATCGATCCAATTTTTATGTCAGAATGTGGCAACCGATCCCAGTTAGTGTGTCGGAACGCAACACCCGATCCATTCAATAAACCACAATCACAATGTTTTTCTCACAATCATATAACAAGAGATGATTCATGGCATACAATTATTCAATTATCCTCATTTACGATTAGGGTGATCAATAATGCAATATTCACATACATACATGCATTATTATAAGCAATTACAAACATATATCATACCAACATGAAATCACAGCCATCACCTACCTCGAATCCAAACTTGAATCCCCTAAGGCACTTGAATCTTCCCTTTCCGGATTCTCTCCGCTTGTTCTAGGTCTACAAACAACAATTTATACGCAAAGATCAACAATCAAAGGTCTAATTATCCGGATTATAACAAACCCAATAACCCTAGACCAAACCTTTGATCCCCATATCTAGATTAGGGCTTTTTCCACCATAATTCCCAGATCAAACCCTTCCCCATCGATAATTACCCATGAATTTACATTATACGGATCAAAAAATGGATTAGGGGAGTAAAATCTTTACCTTTAGTGCTAGAAGAGGTGGAAAACCTTCAAGAAATAGCCCTGGGTCATTTCTTAGCTCTCAAGAATGAACTTTTGCAGAGAATCACGTTTTTTAGGGGTTTTACCCTATTTAAGTCGTGTCTGTCCCGCTATGGTGGGACCCATCTCGCTACAGCGGCCCCACTACAGCGGTATCAATCTCGCTACGGTGGCATGTACAAAGACAGAATGCTAAAATTTGAATTCCAAGCCCCCATTTCACAACACACCTTCAACCCTCGACGTTCAAAGACCACTCATTCACGCTAAGATCATTTTCGGGTGTTCTACTCGCCCGAATTTAATTTCATAAAGTTGTACGGTTCCTTAGCGTCTTAACTATCCACTCATGTAATATAATCAAAATCATAATTAAATTACCCAATTGTTACCAAATTTCTCTATACTTTATTGACTCCGATTTCGTCCAAATCTAGACTAGGTTAGAAAATTCCAAGTTACTATGAAAAGTTTACTGACCCCAACTCTTTCTCCATTGGCTTTTCCCTAACGACGAAATCAGATCGTTACAAAGTTATTTATAGTTTTGAACAAGGTGTGTCATCCTTGAGTTTCTTTTACTGTCTCAAAAAAGATGTATAACCACATTCTTAATTGTCTAGTCATTAAAAAATAAATATTTTTCCTTTATAC
Organism: Solanum commersonii; assembly: GCA_029007595.1. Classification (NCBI taxonomy): domain Eukaryota; kingdom Viridiplantae; phylum Streptophyta; class Magnoliopsida; order Solanales; family Solanaceae; genus Solanum; species Solanum commersonii. The sequence continues at coordinate 56,666 of JAJTWQ010000492.1, read as the reverse complement.
ATAAAACCAAATAAAGTAAAATAAATCCAAATGTTAAGGGTTCAATACCCTTTTCAATGTCCTCCCTCAGTGCCTCATATTTATTATTTGTTATGATATTTTGTTCCTTGGCAGGATAGTTTTTAGGATTCCACACTTGTTCCCTTTTGTCTCCTCTATTGAACACTCTACCCTTGCCATAACCATTATTTTTCCTTTTTGCATTAAATTCACTTTCCCCGCGTTTGTTTGATATTTTCTTACTTATTTTTATCTCCCTTGATGTACCATGTATGTTCTCTGTCCCTTTTACCCCTCCAAATTATTCCTTACCTTTTTCTGTACCATGAGCTATTACCACCACTTCCTCCTCCTCCTTAGGATATAATTCTGGGTGAATGACAAAACATTCTCTTTCATTATGACCCTATAACTTGCATGCTTTGCAGTATTTCGATACATAGTCATATTTGATTGGAACCCACTTCTTTACAACTTCACCAGTTTTCTTCCTCATCTCCACATTGATTCTTGTTGAAAATTCTCCCATAAGATCTACTTCCACCTTCACTCTAGCACAACTTGGTCTAGTATTATTAAGAGTCACCATATCCACCTGTAAAGGCTTTCCAACAGTTGCAGCTAATGAGAAAATTGCTTCCTTTCCAAAAAAATTGGGAGGTAGTGATGGGAAAGATATCCAAGCAATCGCAATAGATGTTTCCTCTTTCAGATCAAACATCGGGTCCCACTTAAGGGTTCTTATTGGGTATGACCATTGTTTATGAGTAATGTAAAATTGTGGCTTTGATAGTAGTGTTACATAATTCTCCAATAAGGTGGTTCTGATTAGGACATATCTGCTGCTGCTGAGCAAACCAATGTTAACATCTCCCTTCAAATCACATTGCTTCGGTATCAAAAGTCTTAGATCTTGGATCTCTGGCCACCCATACGAGAATTTACTTATTACAGCAAATTGGAGATCTTCATTAATGATCATCTGCGCTACCTAAGTCTGGCAAAGGAACTGGAGGTGCCGATTTTGGTCCGTCTCGGTCCGTTATCGATTTCGTCTCAGTTTCGACATGTATTTGTTTAATTCGGACTGTAGTGGGTCTGGGAGGGGTAACGGGACGGAAATCGGGATTTACCGGTTAGTCCCGGTTTCGATCCCGATTCGATCAGTTTTTTTTTTTAATTAATTATAATTATAGCCGTTGAGAGCCGTTGGGCAACGAGTTTTGGGCCCACCAACGGCGCTTTCACCCCCCATAACTCTCCTTTACACCTCCCTATCCCCTCAAACTTTTTTTAATACCCCAACCTTCTAAAACCTACATTTTCATCCTTTTTTAAAACTATAAATAGCCCCAATCTTTCATTCTTTACACTCACAAAACTATTATCTTCTACTCTCTCTACTCTCTAATTCTCTATTAGTCTCTAATCTCTTATTCTAGTTAAAATTACGAATTTGGTCTTTGGAAATTGGAGCTTCAAAATTCAACTTTTAATTTTCGGTTTTCAATCATACATGTCTATTTTTTTAAGTAGACGTTTGGTACATTCGTTCCAACTCATTTTTCATTTAGTTATTTATTTGTTTGCATTTAATTATTTATTTTGTGAGTAATTAGTCTCTAGTCTCTACTTATTTAGTTATTTATTTGTTTAAAACTTTGCATTATATTCTCGTATTATATATAATTTACTCACTTTTTATATTTGAATATGGATTTTGGGAAAAACATTATTGAAAAGGGTAAAACAACCATAGTTAATTCGTTCACTAATTTATCTACCTCAAAATCCAAGAAAAATAAAAAAACCGGTAGTACTTCTAAATCTAAAACTAAAAAAACTTCTCAATTAAGAATAAATATGGATGATTATACGCATGTTGATGATACTGTTTTTAATATTGATAGTAATAGTGAATTAGATCCTTATCATGAACATTTACAAAAAAAGTTTGGTAATTTTGATGAGGAATTACCTGAAGATGATGAACATGATGATGTTAATAATTATATTGATAGTTTTGATAATAATGTTGATGAATATGATGATGATGAAACTCAGCCAGCTACGGCTACTCCCACTCCCAATCCCTTTTCCCCTCCCGCTCCCTTTCGTTGTCCTGCTCCCGTCCCCCCGTGCATCCTAGGACTAAGGTAGAACGTGCTAAAAAATCAGTTGTGTGGCAATTTATGACTCGAAATGAAGATAAAACACAAGCTATTTGTAATAAAACTGTAGGAAAACAGGGTGGGACGGGACATTTGAGTAATCATTTAATGTCATGTTGTAAAAATGAATTTTTGCATGCTAAAGCTCTAGCCGAAGCTAAAAAGAATGGTACCACCTTTCTTGAAAATGTAGGAGTAGAGGGCTCTAATATCGGTCCAAACACAATTAAATCCTTCTAATGTTTCTGGCTCTAGTATACAACGGTCATATAGTAGAGAAAAATATCTCGAATAATTAGCTAAAATGATTGTTGTTATGGGTTTGCCATTTAGTTTTGCTGAAAATCCTGATTTTATTCATTATATTCAAATTGTGTATAATCCACATTTTAAAGGTTTTACTAGAAATACAATTAAAAAGGTAATATTTGATTATCAAGCTCAACGTTTTCAATATCTTCGTTGTTTATTTTATTATAATAATTGTAAAATAGCTATTACTTCTGATATGGGCCGTAGTGTAAATGGTATTGATTATTTCACTATTACTGCACATTGGATTGATGAAAATTGGACTTTGCAAAAATGACTTTTAGGTTATAAATGTTGTGAAATGCATAAAACCGGTAGTTATATAGCTCAAACAATTATAGATATTTTACAAAACTATGGAATTTGTGATAAAATAAGTAGCGTCACCTTAGATAATGCTTCTAATAATAGAACTGTTGTTGAACTACCAAAATCGTCTCTTTGCCCTATTTATGTTGATGGCTTTCATATTAGGTGTGTTGTACACATATATAATTTGATTGTTAGAGATGGTATTATAATGTATAATGAGGGTTACATAAAAGTTAAAACTGCATGTCATTTTATTTTTAAATGTCAAGTTAAGTGTAGACGCAAATATTTTGAAAATCGTTGTCGCGAATTTAATCTTCCATCTAGAAAAATTCCAAAATCAGTGTCTATTAGATGAAATTCTTTATATGAAATGCTTGAAGTCGCTTATGAATATAGGAAACCTTTACAAATGGTTTGAAATGCTCATAATTCAAATATGACATATAGACTTGATGATAATGATTGAAATGACATAAAAGAACTTATAGAATTCTTAAAAGTGTTTTATCTAACTACAAAAAAATTATATGCACTTTATTATGCAACTATTTGCTCTGTTTTACCTAATATTTGTGTTATTTCGAGTAAATTTTATAAATTTAAAAATAAACCAAGATTTGAAAAATCTGTTAAGAAAATGATTGAAAAATTTTAAAAATATTTTATTCCTATTCGTCAAATTTATTTAACCGCTTGTTTGTTAAACCCACATTACAAAGATGAAGATGCATCACAAATGGTTGATAAAATATATTTTAATTTGGGTATTGATAGTGAAGATGATGAAACACCTAGTTGTCAAGATGTTAAAGATTATATAAAAATTGAAGCTAGAAAATTGTATGACTTGTATAATTCTAATATAATAAATGTAGTACGTAATGAAGAGCCTCAAAGTTCTAGGAGTTGATATAATAATGAAGCTGATATTGATGATATGATAGATTCTTATATTGAACTTTCTCTTAATGATAGAAATGATTTTGATGCATATATTAATCAAAATACAGAACCTACTACTATTGATCTTCTAGAATGGTGGAGCAATCGCGGCAAGGGATTTCCAAAACTTCAACCGGTTGCTCAAGATGTGTTAGCTATTCAAGCATCTTCAGTAGCTTCGGAAGGCGCTTTTAGTGCAGCAATATTTCAAATTGGAGAGCATAAATATTCATTAGCAGCAAATAGCTTGGAGATATCGGTACTATTTAGAGATTGGATTAATGGCGAGAGATGAAGTTATGGTCGTCCACCTTTATCGACCAAATTTGAAAATGATGTTGATGAAATAATGCAAGATTTTAGTGACGACGACATTGATGCAATGGAGGAACTAGCTAACCAACCAATTCCAGAGCATGTTACTAGAGAAATGTTAAATGATTTAAAAAAAAATTCCCTTGGTAGCATGAACTATTAAACTTAAATGTCTATAAGTATGAGTATAATAATTCGAGATCTAATTCAAATAGAACCCTTCCTAGAAGGTGGCTGTGTAGATTAGATTTTTTAATACTATACTAATATTTTGTAATTCAACTTGTACTATCTAATTAATATTAATAAAAGTATAGGCTATTCCCCTTAATTTTTTTTATTATTGTCTCGACTCTTGAATTTAAATTTTCAAACTTTTAAAGTGTGAAATTTAAACTTTTATAGTTTTAAAGTTTGAATTTAAATTTTCAAACTTTTAAAGGGTGAAATTTAAACTTTTATAGTTTTAAAGTTTGAAATTTGAATTTAAATTTTCAAACTTTTAAAGGGTGAAATTTATAGTTTTAAAGTTTGAAATTTGAATTTAAATTTTCAAACTTTTAAAGGGTGAAATTTATAGTTTTTTAGTTTTAAAGTTTGAATTTAAATTTTCAAACTTTTAAAGGATGAAATTTAAACTTTTATAGTTTTAAAGTTTGAAATTTGAATTTAAATTTTCAAACTTTTAAAGGGTGAAATTTATAGTTTTATAGTTTTAAAGTTTGAATTTAAATTTTCAAACTTTTAAAGGATGAAATTTAAACTTTTATAGTTTTAAAGTTTGAAATTTAAATTTAAATTTTCAAACTTTTAAAGGGTGAAATTTAAACTTTTATAGTTTGAATTTAAATTTTAAACTTTTTAAGTGTGAAATTTAAACTTTTATAGTTTTAAAGTTTGAGTTTTATTATTTAAATTTTCAAACTTTTAAAGTGTGAAATTTAAATTTCTATACTTTTAAATTTTGAAAGTTTGTATTTAAAACTTTTAAAGTATAAATTTTTAACTTTAAAGTTATAAAAGTTTTAATATTATTTGATTAATGTTCCTAATCTCTTAATTTTAATAATTTTTTTTTAAAAATTATATCTGTTGGGACCCGGTTTCTGGTCCGGTCCGGCCCGTTACCGGTTTGGGATGGGTATGCCATATTTTTTCCGAAATTACCGGTTCCGGTACGGTTCTGGCTCGTGGTGACTGGTTCCGTTCCGATTTCGGTTCGTCCCGAACCGATCGTCCCGGTTCCGTTGCCAGCCATAACGCTACCTCTTTTTCCTCCCATATGATCCTTGGCTCTCCATGAAGATATGCAATTTGTTTCATCGGGACGGGTTTATATTGAGGACTTCTTGGTTTAATAGTGTTGGCATAAGTCATTGTAGAAGGTTTACCAATATTGTTGATGATAACGGCCGTCGTGTCCATTGATTCCGACGAGAGTAAACAAAATAGGTTTTATAGAAATTGCGAAAAAATTGAAGCTCTGTATTGTGTCTAAATTGAAATTCTTTTCTCATAAAAAACGCAAGAAAGGGAAGTGTTAACAGGGGAAGAGGCAGAAACTCATCTGCTATCTGGTGGTGGGTTCTTTTGGGATAACATGGGAGAGGAGAAGACACACAAAAAAGGTGTGAGTGAGAATAGCAGTCGGGGTAAGGAGACAATACCAAATCAGAAAAAAAAGCAAGTGCAAATTGAGCAAGCAGAAGAAAGAGTGTTAGTTCAACGCAAAGATCACAGGCAAGCATCAAAAGGGGTAAATGAGACGGTACAAATAACTAAATAAGGTGACATAAATGAGGAGAGGGGGAGCACTAATAATACACCTATAACGCAGCAGCAGAAATCAGTCAAGGTGAAGAAGGGGGGAATATGGAGAATGGAGGGTCTGAACACAGGATAGGGAGAGATCTATCTATTAAAATACATAATCTCTCGCAAGATGAGAAGCAACAAAAATAGGGTACTGAGGAGGAGGAGAGTCTAGAGGCGAACATAGATAGCATCAATAAAAGTGGGGATTTATCACCAACACAAATTGAGAGAATAAAAGGAAAAAATAAAAGGGATACAAGAATTAACCAGACATCACACATAAATACAAGGAGTAGAAAGGGTTCGTCATCTATTTCTGATCAATGATAGACAAGATGTTATTTTGGAATATCAAATCAGTGAAATCTTAGAATGCTTCTGAGAGAGTACTTGAACTGCACAGGAGACATCATTACTCATGCATTGCTTTATTAGAACCTTTTCAAAGCCCTTCAGAATTGGAGCAGTACATAAGAAAGTTGGGTCTACAAAATGCCAAGGCTAACTACTCAGCAAGAATTTGGATTTTTTGGGATGACAACTAGGAAGAGAAAGGTTCATCAGATACTACACAACAACTTACCATGAATTTCAAAATAAGTGGAACACATGACAAATTTGCTGTAACGACAGTCTATCCTAGATGTAGTGCCCTTGAAAGATTTGAGCTTTGGGAGGACCTGAAGTGTATGACAAGCCAAAGTTGCCCTTGGTTAGTGGGGGGAGATTTCAATACTATTTTGGATGATTCAGAGAAGCTGGGTGGATTACCAGTATCAAATTTAGAAACACATGATTTTATTCAATGCATTAATTCATGTGCTTTGAATGAGTTGAGGTTTACGGGCAGTATTTTTACTTGGTGGAATGGGAGAATTGAGGAAGCATGCATATTTAAAAGATTGGATAGAGTTTTTGGAAATAATAGTTTTATGAGTCTTTTACCAGAAAGTGAGGTACATCATCTAATAAGGCAAGGATCAGACTATGCTCCTTTACATGTCGTGTGTAACTCAAATCAGGAGAAAATCATTAGGCCTTTCAAGTTTCTAAATTGTTGGACCAAACATGCAGACTTTCAAAAGATGGTAGAGGAGAGTTGGATGATGCAGGTAACTGGTTCTCCTTTCACTATTGTTTATACAAAGATGAAAAGACTGAAGGCAGTACTGGCACAGTGGACTAAGGATATTTTTGGAAATATTTTTCAAAAGATTGCAACTTTGGAAGATGTGATAAAAGAGAAGGAGATACAAATGGAGATAACACCTACAGAGGCAAACAGGGCAGAACTCAGTAAATCCAATGCTGATCTAAAGAGGTTTATGAAAATTGAAGAAGAATTCTGGAAGCAGAAGGCTGGGATGAGGTGGTTTAAAGATGGGGACAAAAATACAAAGTTCTTTCATGCCTATGTTAATGGAAGAAGGAAGAAACTGAATATTAAAGAAATCAAAACAAGACAGGGGGACATCATTACCTCATCACAAAACATAGGGGAATAAGCAGTTAATGTCTTCAGGGAGCAATTCACAGAAACACAAGAAGCAACTGATTTTTCAATGCTTCAATGTATTCCCAAAATCATAACTGACAACCAGAATTATGAAATGGAGAGGGCTCCTAATAAAGATGAGGTGAAGAATGTGGTTTTAAAACTAAATGGGGATAGTGCTAGTGGACAGGATGGCTTCTCAGGGCAATTTTTTCAGAGTTGCTCGAAAATCATTGGTGATGATGTATGGAACATGGTAAGGACTTTTTTTAGTGGATATGAGTTGCCAAGATTCATAACACACACAAATCTAGTGATGATACCAAAAAAGGAAATGGTGGATAATTTTAGGGACTTAAGACCTATTAGTTTGAGTACGTTTGGTAACAAGATTATATCAAGGCCAATACATGATAGAGTTTCAGTGGTGCTGTCGAGTTTGATTTCAAATAACCAATTAGGTTTTGTTAAAGGAAGGAGACTTTCATGTGCGAAAGTAAGACAAAAGTAGTACATGTAGACTAAAAAAATAAGGATACCGGGTCCGATATCAAGATCATTCTCCCAAGTAACCTCCTCGACTGGATGATGCCTCCACTAAACCTTCACCGATGGGATTTCTTTAGAACACAACCGCCTAACCTACCTATATAAAATGTCCACAAGCTCCTCCTCAAAACTCAAGGTTTCATCAAGGTCAACCAACTCCCACTGCAGCAAGTGAGACTCATCGAGAACATATTGTCTCAACATAGAGATAAAGTTGTTTGCAAAGTTTTTCTGGGGAAATGCAATTGGTTCAAAGAACAAGGACTGGGTGTCATGGGAAAACATATGTTATCCCAAGGAAAAAGGGGGGTTGGGTGTCAGGTCTTTGCATGATGTATCAAAGGCTTTGTTTGCAAAGCTTTAGTGGAACTTCAGAACTTCAAGTTCTTCTTTGTGGTGTGGTTATGTGTGGAACAAGTATTGCAAGAAATTGCACCCAATTATAACTATAGGTAGAGGTGCCTCACATGTGTGGAGAAAAATGGTAATGATAAGAGAGGAGGTTTAGCACAATATATGGTGGCAAATAAAGGCTGGAACTTCCAGTTTTTGGTTTGATAACTGGACAAAATTGGGAGCTCTTTTCTATATTGAGAGTGATATGGATAGTGAGGAAGGAGTTGAAGTACATGAGTTTACAAGTAATGATGAATGGGATGCACATAAACTAGCAACAAAACTTTCAGCAGAATTGGTGTAGTACATTCTGGAGAGTATAAAACCACCCAGTAATGAGTATCAGACTGATGTCCCTTGATGGATGAGCAGTAAGCAGGGGAATTTCACTGTTAAATCAGCCTGGCAAACAATGAGGAAGAAACAAGAGAGGAGAACTGACTATGCTTTTATTTGGACCAGGGGGGTTCCTTTTAAGGTGAATTTCTTCTTATAGAGGGTCTGAAAAAGGAGAATTCCTACTGATGATAATTTAAAAAGATGAAGATTCAAGTAGTTTCAAGATGTTGGTGTTATGATAAAAAAAAGAGGAGGAAACAATGTCCCATATTTTTCTAACAGCTTCCTTGGCTAACAAGCTATAGAGGCAATTTGCTAATTTTGCAGGTTTACGCATGAAGGGGATGCATTTACAACAATTAATCATTGAGTGGTGGAAATTCAATACATCACCACAACTACAAAGAGTAATGAGAGCAATGCCAGAAATAATCATGTGGACAATATGGAAGAGAAGAAATAATATAAAACATGGAGGAAATACAACATTGAGTGGAATGGTGGTGCAAGTTCAAGATATGGTCAGAAAGCTTGTGAAAACTTTATATCCCTGGATATATCTAGAGTCCAATTTGTGGCCTGATATTGTCATGAAACTAAAGTGGTACACTCCTAAATTACACTATCATAGTGTACTATGGAAACCACCAGATACACACAGACTGAAATGCAATACGGATGGGGCATCCAAAGGGAATTTGGGACTCAATTCTTATGGCTTTTTTCTGAGGAATTCACATGAAAATTTGATCTATGCAAGAGCAGCATGAGTGGGTACTACTACTAACACAGAGGCAGAGGCAGTGGCAATACATGAAGCATTGGAGTATTGTTGGGAGAACAGGCTGCGAGAAGTAATAATCGAAACAGACTCATTGTGTCTGATGAAGATGATAAGAGGGCTTTTGAAGATACCCTGGGATTTGGCAGAAAGAGGAGAGATTATAAGGAAGAGATTACAACAATTAAATACAAACATCATCCATATTTTTAGAGAAGGCAATAATGTGGCAGACCTATTAGCTAATCTGGTAGTTGAATCACAACAAAGAAAAGAGTACAACAATTTTGAGGGGCTACCTACCAACATCAGGAGACAGATCAATATAGACAAAGCACAAATACCAACTTTGAGGATCAGAACCAGGAAAATCAATATTCAGCACTGAGAATACCAAAACCATTTGTAGATAGTAAATAATGCACATGACTACTACAGATAGTTACAGAGCATACCTACATCAAAATACAAGAATCTGCCACATTGCTAACATGAGAGGTAAAGAAGAAAACATAAACGCAGTACAACAAGCTAGAGAGTATTGCCATAGATATCAAAAAGTTACATCATACAGACGAACAAGTAAATGGTTTGGTTGTTTCAGTTGGAGCTTTAGAATCGGAGGGACCGAGACACCACATCTACATCTGAGAAAAAACACAAAGGAAAAGGAGATTAGCTTGTAAGAAGAGGAACGCACAACAGGACTGATAAAGGGACAATCCAAGCTCAAAGAACTCTCATGTTTACATTTGGGGATGAATCCCGACCTATACACAACTTTCAAAAATCAAGAGAGGAAGAAAGGAGTAAACAATGAGAGAGAAAGGAAGCAGACTTACCGGATATTGCAGAGGATGATAGGAGGCCTCACCGCATCAAAAAGTGATCGACAAAAGAGACACACTGACTGGAAATTTCTGAGACATGATCGGAAATGGAAGGTGGAGGAACAATGAGTTTGCTTCAACAACAGATAGAGAAAGGAACAAATTAGGAGATCTAGATTTTTGGTTTTATTGGGCCTTGGGCCATTGTAGTTGTTTGGATCTAATTTTATTTTAATAAAAGGCTACGGGCCATAAATTTCAATAAAAAAATATATTTAATTTTGACATCATTTCTATATCCTTTTATTTTATATTTTTATATTTTTATTACTCTTAAAATTATTGTCGAAATTAAGTATACACTTTCGAATCAAACAAAACAATAACGAATTGTAAAAAAATAAATCTCATTTTTTGTTTGATAAAATAAACACCAATAATTTTATTTTAGTTTTAGCCTAACTATACCTACTTTATCATTATTATCTAAACCAAAATATAGACAATGTCATGACCCATTCATTTTTAAGAGATCACAACTCACGAATAAAAATAAATAAATAGATAAAATAATCACCGATTAAAACTAACTGAGATATAAGAAAATTTATCATAAAATTACATCAAATTCTATGATTAAATTAAAGAAATAAGGCAAAGTTGAACCTTAAATAAAGAGAACAAGTACCGTAAAATCTTGACCGAAACTCGATAGAACACCCACAAAGTTGTTATTTTTTCTTTCTTCCGTGAATTGTAGTGCTGAATTTTTTTGGTATGGCTGATGGTATTTTCTTTTTTGTAGTTGGCAGGGAAAAGTTTGGATGTTTTTTTTTTCCAGATGTGTGCGTGTGTGTGTCTAGGTGAGGGTCTCTTTTTGGTTGCTGATTTTTTCCTTTCTTTCTGTACGTTGTGTGTGTGTGTTTTTTCTTTTGGTTGCTGATGATCTTTTTTTTTTGTTTGATGTGCGTCTGTGTATGTATAGTAGTGTGCAGAGGGGTTAGTGGGGTAGTGTGTGTGGCTGTGTGCTGTGTTGTGTGTGTCGTGTGTAGTGTTGTAAATTTATACGGAGCAATCAACGAATTCCGACGAAATAAAAGATCTATGTGATCAAATTTTCCTGTTAAAAAGAAGATCTATCTTCTTCTTCATTCTCAAGAGGAATACATCAACAAAACTGCCCTTCCATATAGATCGTCGTGGCATGAACGAATTTCTTCGCTTCGATTCCAGAGGGGGAAGTGGGGGTGAGGGTAGTGGGTTTAGTTTTAGGTTTTTATTTTTATTTTTAATAATATAATATAATATACTTTTAAACTAATAAAAAATTAAGCAGCTAATAGTAAAAAAAATATTGCTTATTTATTAAATTAAATTAAAATAAAACATATAATCCTTTTATAAATTTTCATTTTTATTTTTTTTAAATTGAAAAAAGAAAAAATAAAAGAATAATAATAATAATAACATAAAAATAAAATAAAACCTACCAAAAAATATGATTATGTTTTTGTTGTTTTCAAATCCTTTAAAATAAAGTTAATAAAATAAGGTAAGAGTCAAAATATTTAATTTAGAGTTTTATAAAAATATTTAAGCTCTAAAAATGGTGTAAAACTTAAGTTTGGTAAAAAATTATGTGTCTACATAATGTATTTGATACAATAAGGTTGTGAAAGAAGGGTGTATATATGTAAGCTGAAATAAAGTGTATCTATAAATGTATCGCAATAAATATGAATTAGGTTTTCAATAACATACATGAACAACACAATTCATTAAAGAAATTTGATTATGAAAAACACCAGAAAACAAAGGAAAAAATTAGGCTGTATGAAGCTTTGGTGAAATTGAAACTAATATTATTATGAGACAATGGGAAGATTAAATAATAATACAAAAATTCTAATCACTTTCAATAAAGGATTAGTTGTTAGAGTCCATGACCAACTCAAATTATGAAAAATTTACAAATATTATACTAATTATTACTAAATAATAACTACTACTATTACTTTTTTTCTAATTTACGTTGTAGTGTTTAAATTTGGAAGTTCACCTATTTTATTTTATTATAAATTTTGTAGTATTTTTAAAAATAGGTAAGACTCATAAATATCTTCTTCTTTTTAAAACTTTTTTGTCTAAAAATATCCTAACCTACGGAAAGCTGATTTTGAATTTTAAATGTGAATGAGAAAATAACTGCTAAGATTGTGTGACTTAAAATAAGGAGAGATTTGTGAAGTGAAATAAAAAAGGGATAAACATTGGTTTTGGAAGTTAGGATTTATGTATCCAGTGTTTGAGAGTAAAATAAGGGATTTTTGGAAAATTTTAGAACTGGTAAGGAATAATGGGAAAAAAAGTGTGTATATAGATAATTTATCCTTTATTTGTTTTTTCATACTTGATATTAGATATTCGTATTAGAGCTCCATGTAGGGTCCCATTTGGGGGAAACACTACTTACCAAAATATGTTCATATCCAGAACTCAAATTTAAGATCATTAAATCGGAAAGAACAGCCTCATATACTACACCACACTTAACTTGTTGGTGATCCTAGGGTCCTTCTTCATCTTCTGTCTTATTTAAGGTTTTGGCACACAAACAAAGAAAACTTTTTAATCACAAAAGTTCCTTAGGATCCTTTCCACTTACAAACATTTTCGATGTTTACAAAATGCAAATAAATCAATAAATACTTAGAATTAAGTAAATTTGATGAGATTATATAAGATTAACCAAACACCCCTCTAATAAAAATTCGCAAGCCTGGTATGGCTTTTTAGAAAATTGTACAGATCATACATGTATTTATCGTTTAACACATGTGAAGCGGATCATATATATATATATATATATATTAAATAAAGAAACCTTATTTAATTTCAAGTGGAGCTTATTTCCAGCCTGTGTGAGCAGATAAAAGTATCCATTTATAATGGAGATTGATCCATTTCAGCAAGGCTTGAAGTTAGTTTTCGATAAATTAATCCATTTAATGGATCTCAAATCAGGATATATATACTTATTTATATACTACATAGAAGCTGTGGACGTTTAAATTTTATCAAATTAGTCCATAAACTTATTTGGATGCATTTTAATTAAAATAATGGGCAACAAATGATAAGCTCGATTCTAAGATGTCATCTTATTCCAAAGGCCTAAATTGGTGCTAGTCAAATAATGACATGACGTAGAACACCAAGTCAAGTGAAAGAGTCAATATGATCATGTTACTTGTGGTGACATATTATACCTAATCAAATCAAAGACTAATGAAAATGTGTCTTGCAACATGTTTCGATCAATCAAATACCATCATGTTATTTAAATTTTATATATGGGCTGAAAAGCGTACTTGTCATTATCAAAACTCTTTCATCCTATATACTATGATAAATAGAGTTTTTCATAATTCAGAAAATGACCAAAATTCTAACAAGAAGTCAGGGAGAACTTATGGAAGCATTCAAGTATATTTGTTTACAAGTTTCAGAAATCAAGACAAAGACTCAAGATCAAGCATCAAACCCTTGAATTGAAACCCAAATTAAATAAAAATTCATTAAATTTAAGATCAAGCTACAAGATCCATAAATTCATATTAATTTCAATCTTAATTATTACTTTCTGTGAATTTTATAGTTTCAGGAAGCATGAGATAATTAAGATTCCCGTTTGATATGTCTGGTGGGCATTCAGAGGTCAATTTGGTTATTTTCATTAAAATGGAGCAATATATATAATCGAACAAAAATATAATCTTACTGTGGCTGAGGTATACAATACTAATTTTTTTTTTTGTTTAGTATTTTAACTAGATGGCCCTTTGATTAGATCATACTCCATCAGCACACAATTTCCCACACAATAGACTAACTTAGGCTTATTTTTTTAATTAAAATTTAGACGTCTGAATTTGAATACACAATTGAATAATTTAAATGTCTCTAATAAAGATGGTTAATGAGCGCCAAGGCGTTGCTGGCAAGTTTGGTAATATTTGCCATGCTACTATTTATCATTTTCTTCACAGTTGGATTTACCTTCCGCCCAGAAAACCCATCGGTACATGAATCCGCGTCTGTTATTACAGAACTCGCGTACGTTTTAGCATTAGCCAACTGAAATTCCTTATCTTTATCACCTAAATGTCCCATTGCATCAACAGCCTGCTTCAGTTCGTACACTGCATCCTTCACATCTTCTATGCAGTCTTTAATTATGGATGCTTCAATTCGGGTTATTCCCTTTAGTTTTTTCAGTGTTGAGACAGTGGTAGAGGCGTTTTTTGCGCCTTTTATGGTTACATCAAGGGCTGCTTTGCATAGCTTTGTGGAGTTGGTTTTCACTGAAGAAGCATAAGGAATTAGTGTTTTTTGGCAAAGGGAAATGTATGTGGTGACGTTGCATTTAGTTTTGACGAAGTTTGTGTAGGCTTCATTAGCAGCTGTGGCTGTTTGTGGTAGTGAGATAAATAAAACAATTGTTAAAAGGGGCAGTATCAAGGTTTTGCAAATAGACACCTCCATTATTTGATCTCGTACGTGTTATATTGTTGGGAAATATAATTTGAATGAGTTGGAAATAGAGAAAAAGACGTGAATATATATAGAGAGATGAATTTGGCAATGTGGGAGATTTTGCTTAACTGTGATCGATCAATATTATTTGATCGTGAGAATAAAATTGGTGTAAGATACACAAAAATGAGTTGTGAATGTGCGGTATCAAATTATCGCGCCGTCACAGACGGTAGCAGCTACAATTAAAGTCACATGCAAAATCAATTTATCCTAGCTATGTCTTCTAATTTACGTGTGTCTATATGCATTTAACACACACACACATATCCAAATCCAATACATTGTACACCTTGAACTATCGCAAACAAGGGTGGCTAAATAAAATCGATGGTCTAAAGTGAACTTTAATTAATAGGAGGTTTTATGTTTTTGCTCAATAATTTTTAAAAGAAAAATTGAACTATAATTTATTATAAGCAAAATTTGTTGGGTCTCATCTTTTCTTAATTAGAAGTTTTGTATTCGAGCTTTGTAATGAAAAAAATCTTATTAGAGATTGTTCTTCTCTTTAATTAACTTCGCGCTTGTCTCAAAAATCAAATCATCAGAAAATTCAATATAATTATCAAACATCGAATCAAATAACAAAGCTCCCAAAATTTTGGAACCTATATGGCTCAACCTTGTGGCTGGCCTGAGTGCACACCACATGGTATCAGACTTGAAGATAATTATGCTGACCAATTCATAGTTATTCTCTAGACTAGAAGAGCATTATCTCGACCATAGGAGTTGTTGAACGTAACGTGGCCAGAAAATGAAAAATAAAAATGATAGCACGTAACGCTGCGGAAGTGGAGGAAATATATTTATATATCCACCCATGTGGCTAAGATACGGAAGCCTAACCACCTCAATTCACCATTATGATTTATGAACTTTAATAATATTTGTGCTTTACGCAAGAGAAGTTCACGTTTTCATGAGATTAGTTTGCGTGGGGTTCTGAATATCATAGTGACTCAAAATGCATGCACGTTGTAGGTACTTCTTTCTTTGGAGGCGGTTATAGCAAAAATTTGGAGTCACTCAATTTATTAGATACATTTCAATTTTTTAAAGTCAAACAATTTAAGTTTGACCGGAAATTACGCATGAAATCTTCAATCTTTTTGAAATAAAATTTATATATTTGTAAACTACGTAAAAAGTACTATAAGTCACCAATTAGGGGTGTAAAAAATGAGTCCAAATATAGGTAATCCGCCCAACCCACCCAGAATTTTAAGGGTTGGGCTTAAGATAATTTGAAGTGAGTTCTATCTCAACCTATTTAAACCCAAACTCATATAAGGGAATCATCAATTGAGCCCAATTTAATCTTCAATTCCAAGCCATTTTAAGACTTTTTATTTGCATTGATGTAATGTATGTTTCTATATTAAATGTATGAATTACTATCTATTTTATATGTTCTAGGATTTATCTGCCACTTATACCTTTTTTTTAAAAATATTCTTGTGTTAAAATTCAAATTGTGGTTATAAAAGTTAAACAACGCTAAAATTATTGAGATTAGGCAGTCAAATTTGACGGGTCATAACCCAACCCGATTTTTAGCCCAATCCATTTGAGCCCAAACTAAACTTGGGTGAGTCAATACACTCAATTTCTATATCAACCTATTTTAATATCTTCAATTTCAACCCAATCCCGCCCATTTGACACCCCTTAGTCACATTAATAATTGAAAGTCCAAATATTTAAAAGATATATGAAAATTTTTCTGTAAAAAATAGACTTGCTTGAATCTCAAAATTCGAAATATGTCACATAAATTGAAACGAAGGAAGTAATAAGAAAATTTATGTTGTACGTATCCACTATTTGTTCCTTTAAAGTGATGTTAGTTAAAAGATTTTAGGTATTATGAAACTCATACTTTCGTAGTTTATTTATAATCTTAGGTAGTTGGTAGTTATACGTAGATAATTACTCCCTCCGTCCCATTTTATGTGGCAACATTTCCTTTTTGGTCAGTCCCAAAAAGAATGTCACATTTCCTTATATGGAAAATATTTAAAGGTACAATTCCTTTTTTACCCTTGTTGGTCCCATAATCTTAAAATAATCTCAATACATTTATGAGGAGAGAGAAAAGTGAGTCTACTTTTTAAAGGGCAATTTGGTAAACATTTCAAAGTCTTCATTTATTTCTTAAACTCCGTGCCCGGTCAAATGTTGCCACATAAAATGGGACGGAGGGAGTATGATGGATGATAATGATAGTTAATAATAGTAATAACAAATCACGAGTGATACATGATCCTTACATAGTAAAAGTTGATGGTGAGGAACTGAGGATGATTGTCAATCATGTATTAGTGATTGGTATTTCTTTTACTCCCTCCGTCTCATTTTATGTGGCAACATTTCCTTTTTGGTCAGTCCCAAAAATAATGTCACATTTTCTTATATGGAAAGTATTTAAAGGTACAATTTTTTTTCCCTTGTTGGTCCCACTTAATCTTAAAATAATTAATATTTATGAGGAGAGAGTCTACTTTTAAAGGGCAATTTGGTAAACATTTCAAAGTCTTCATTTATTTCTTAAACTCCGTGCCCGGTCAAATGTTGCCACATAAAATGGGACGGAGGGAGTATTATATAAGAGAGTTCATGCCTTTTTCAGCGTATTTCGAAAAAAAGAAAATTAAAATTAATTTCTTTTTTTCTACTTTAATTTAAATAGTGTATAATATTTTCAAAATTATTGGATCCGTCTTAGCTATGACTTTTAGTTTTAATTTTGTAATTACTTTGAGTAAAAAATCAAGGGAAAAAGGACAAATATACCCCGAACTATCGTAAGTAGTATGCGGATATCTTTCGTCATACTTTTGGGACATTGGTGCCCCTGCCCGTCCAGAGCTAGAGCATATATACCTTTATACTACGGACATGAAGCGTGTCATAATCTCATCCACCCGATCCGACATTTACTAATATCGGATCAACGGATAAGATTGCGCCACGTGTCCTATTTAGTCTTCCGTTAGGTGGAAGGCATGCTATCTTTCTGTAAGAGAACGGCAGCGCACCAATGCCCCAAAAGAATGACAATGAAGAAATCTGCATACCATTCTCAAGCGATAGTTGATATATTTCGTCCTTTTTCCCCAAAAATTAATGATCGATGACAAAAATATACTTTAATTATGGACATCTTAATGGACCTCTTCACATTAAATTTCCCACAAACAAACAAATAGTAATTAACAACTTAAAAATCTATTTAATTAGCTTTCTAAATTCTATCTATATCACAGTAATTAAAATAAAAATACAATAGATATTGGACCCGTACTAGCACGGACAGATGCGTCTAGAAATAATTATAAATAATGACTAGTGATAATTAATGATAGTTGACTGTACCAATGATAGTTATGGGTGCACTGAATATAATTGATCATATAATGATGGAGTAGTGATGAAATATCATTCTAATAAAAATTCTTAGATGAATAACATCTTAATGATATTAAGAAAGACTTTGGTCTAAGAAAATAAACACTTAAGTCCAGCTAGCTAGGCACATACACATAAGAGTGTTTTTTTTCTTTCCATTTGTTTATATTGTAAAAAACATTTCTTATTTTTCTTTGACAACTGCGAATAATAATTTAGGTGCTGATTTGGCACACCTTATCTCCTTTCACTGCTTTTACTAGCCCTTATCAAACAAAACAACAAAGGAAGTTTCTTCGTTTCACATACTTCACACATTTCTCATCCCTTCAGACCTCTTTTAGCTGAGTTTAAGCTAGAAGAGGTGTAGGGTTCAATTCTATTTAAACCACAAACTCTTTTGTCTTGTACAATAAGTAAAAAAACTCTTATCAAATATTTGCCAAAAATCGAATCAAAGTGGAGTTTGAAGATCGTACCTCAATGACCAACAATAGGCCCATAATCAGAAGTTCCAGGAATCACTCTTTATTTAGTAGTGACATTTCCTTATATTTATTTATTTTAGCATTAACATTATTAAAATCTTAAGAACACCAATTAATGACTACAATTCAAATAACTTCCAATTTCTATAATTAAGTGTAAATAAATTAAGTCACTCACCACTGACTAAAATTCACTCCACTCTTGGCACAGACACATCAGATAAGCTTCTCTTTTTTTCTTTCCATTTGTTCATGTAGTCAAATGCACTTCTTTCTTTTCTTTGCCAATTCCAAGTACTACTTTGGGTGTTGATTTGCCAACATTATCAAATGGTTAAGGTCAGCCACTAAAGGGGAGAAAATATAATCTTGAAGTAAGGTTATTATACTTTACTTTTGCAGGAAGGATTAACTAAGGCAACACCGATTTTTTTTTTAGCTGTAAACTTCTTTGGTAATAAAATGCTTACTTATCAAAAGAAAATTTCTTTGTTTCACATTATTAACACATTAAAATTTAATTTTTGATAATGTGATTTGACTTTTGACTTGTTCATTAGCCCTCATTCTCATGCTACTTCATAGTACATCTAGTCATGGCTTGTTCTATTTTTACTTTTTCATTAACTCAAATTCACAATCTTAAAATTGAAGATGAAAAATATTTATCATCCAAACCAACTCCCCTCTTATCGACAAGGCCCAATTATTTGAGTTGGTACACCTTTTTAACGATCTTCCCACAAAAATTCATTTTCGGACTGCCCACATGACAAAATAATTCAAAGACATAAAATATACTATAAATTACGATAGTTATAATTTAAGATATTTTAAAAATATAATAAAGAAATACTATTTAACCATTCAAATATTAATTGAGAAAAAAAAATTAAAATGAAAAATATATTTTATTCTTATATATTGATTTAAAATTAGTCACCACTCAAATTTGTAATAATATATATAGTATATTAGTTGTAGAAGATCATTCCCATTAAATGCTTCCACTTTGAGTCTTGTAGCACATGTAATGACAGAAAATTAAGGATATAAAATTGTATGAAATCATCATATAATTACAAATTCCAGTTGACTTCTCTACTTCTCAAGTTGGCAAATCTTTCAAACCGTGTTGAAGAAAGTTCCTACTCAATTATTGACTTCCTTCTTCTTTATAACAAAAATTCATAATCATGCTTGTTTGCTTCAGCACATATATCTCAAATTTTTTTCTTACGCACAAAGAGAGACAATAACAAGCTCAAACAACGTCACGAACAACGAGAATCTTTATAGTATTGACTATTGAGAAGTTTTTTTTTTTTTAATCTTTTCATATCTTTTACACTGTCAGTGTATATAATAAAAAGGTGCAGGAGTAGTGAAAAAAATGAAGAGCGTTATGATTGATGTGATTGTGCTTTCTATCATCATGTGCTTACTCCCGACACCTACCGTTGCGAAGGGGCGGTAGTAGTGGCCGAAGTGGTCGAAGTAGCGGATCTGGTGGTAGTGGAACCAAGGCAAGAGGTGGGTCTGGTAGCACTGGAACCAAGTCTAGTAGTAGTGGGTCAAGTGGAAGTGGAACTGCAACCACCACATGGATCCCATCAGCTCGTGCTCGCCCGACGACGGTCGGCAGCAACAGCAACAGACGCAGCAATAAATCATCATCCACCTCCTTTGGCTGGTCTTTCATGGCGATGACTTTGTTTGCTTACCTTACTAATTTTGTTTACTTTTGAACTAGTTTTTATTTTTTATTTTGGTGTTCCGCCTGATGTACGGTGTAAGTTGGGCTCCGAGCTAAAGTTGGATCGCACACTTTAGGGCATCCATTTTGGAGGTGGTACTCTCAATGAAATTTTCTCTATTCTGATCAAAGCTCAAATTCAAAACCTCTGATTAAATGTGAAACAATCTCACTGCATCACAATCCCTATTAATCTTTTGAAATAGTTCATATAATCACCCTAATTATAATTTAATTTTTGTATACTTTTTATCGAATATCCCCGAAGGGACTAATTTTTGTGTAATTGATGTCGATGGATCTATATTGTCACCGTCCGACTTGTCCATGAGTTTGGGATTGGGTACGAGGCGTTGAGTTCCTAATTAAGGTTTTACTTCCCATCCCTTAATGTATTGAGTATTTTAAGAAAAAAATATATACTCCGTAGCTAAGGCTTGCCTGTTGCCACATACTTTAATATGTGTATTGTTGAGTCATATACATAATATCTACACGATTTTACAAAGTAATATTTTAATACTTTAATAATTTTGAATAAATAAAGTATGAATTTTCGTGAATGATCAATATGTTAGGACCAAAATAATATGGTGTAATGCGGAAGCTAGTAAAACAAACTTCGAAAGACCACGAGTAATAAGACAAATGAGAAATAGACCAAAAGACACAAAGATTTAATGTGGTTCGGTCAATCGACTTATGTCCACAAAGGAGATGAGCAATCTACTATATAAATATATGAGAGCACAAAATATAGAGAGAAACAACCCCAACCAATTCACTGGGAATAAATGGGAGGCTCACACAAGTGATACGTATCAAGCTTGTGTCCTACAAATTCTCCCCATAACCAAAACTCTCAAAGCCCTTAAGACTACATTGTCAATGCTGATTAAGTTAGAATGAACATGCATCTATTTATAAAGTTCTAAACATTTTCTTACCACAAGGATTAGTCAATCCAAAACTTTTTCCTAAAAGAAAAACCTATTTATGGCAAGAAATCAGGGCAAATAAAACCCAACAAATCTCTCCCTTGGCCTGAATTTCTGAAAAAATGAATTTGTCCACCTTCTTCACATAATCTTCAACAGTTTGCTTCTTCTCTCCATAATCTCTCCATCAAATCTATGTCCGGCCACGGAGAACCTCTCTAATTTAATTTGTCCATACTATATGACTTTTTAACACTACCATAATTTACACTATACAATAATGCACACTTCACTTTACACTTGTCTTCTCACAATAATACTAATAATATTTACATGGTACTTTTTTATATTATTTGCTTTTGGTCATATCTTATTCTTTCGCTCTTATCTTTTTATCTACGACTTTCTTCTGCACATGTGTCTTTTATTTTTGTCTTCTTTCTTCTTATCTTCTTTTGTCTCTATCTTATTTGATCATTTCAGCTGGACATCGGGGATTACATTATCTTCTCCATTGCATTTTGAACATATATGATCTAAATATTTGTGTCTAATTAACTTACAATATCTACTTAATAACTCTGCTGAAATAAATCCTATTTTTAGTGCTCGTGTTGTAGGTCGTTCTTACGGTTTAAGCAATGATAAAATCCATCTCTCGGACTTCATCCATATACGCTTTTCTTAGCTCTCTTGAATTGGAATAAATCATTAGGCGATCTCTAGAATAATAACTCCATATAGCATTTCACGTTTAAATAATTGTTAGCTAACTCTGGATGATAGTTGATATACCAATTATTCTCTTATTAGGATAAAAAATCGGGTATCTCGATTTTTGTATCTGATTGTTGTCCGATAGTCACAGTATTATTATATCTTTTGTCAAACCTATCTTTGCAACTTGGATCGGGAGTTTTATTTCTTCATATAGTATCTCTGCTTGGTGCCGTATAGAATTTTATATAAAATAAATTTTCCTTGGTTACTCTTTTGTATGTGATAAATGCCTTATGTAATTCTGGCATTCCACTTATCTCTTCTCCATCGTAGGTATATACTGTATTTAATAATCCATAATTGTAACATGTTTTGACTAAATTTGCATTAGTTTTGGGTGTGCAATCAATTTATTATAACCTTGTAATTTTTGGGTTAAGTAATCTTGGTTTGGTTCTTTGGTTATAGTGGATCTTGGGTTAAGGTTAAGGTAAGTTTGGATTTTATATATATTCTCTATATAGGTACGTGTGATATGATCATATGTTTTCTTGTCATGATGTATGCTATCCGCATATGTAGAGGTTTGTGGTTTTGTGACCAAAAGGTTTTTTGATATTTTTGGGGTAAATGATTTTTCAAATAACTTGTTCAAATTTATATTCTTGTGCTGTCTTTCACTAACTTGTCTGCTTGTACTGGTTGTAATTGAACAAAATGTTATGGGTTTTAGGGAGTTTTCAACGTCTCCTTCTATCTCTGGAATTTTTAGATTGATCGACGTAGCTTCGCATTTTTATAGTCATCTTTGCGACTTGTACTAGATTTAGACTTTAGTTTTTGTATCTCATTGTCCATACTATTCACTTTGACACAAAGTGTAGTAACCTTGAGTATATCTTCAATCGTATTTTCTTTCTCGGTTTGAGTAGCTTTGTCTTGATAAATGTCTGCAATAACATTCTTGTCGGTTTTTATTACTTCAATAGTAAATGTAAAATTTAATATATTTAATACCAATCTTCTTATTTCTTTTGTAGTTACTGAAACCCGTATTTTCGTATTAGCCACCATTTTACTTGTATTGTGTTATCGTTCTTATAATAAATTTGTTATATACAATATATGGTTCAAATGATAATAAACACTTATATCTTGAATATAATTCACTACTAAAAAAAAGCTGTAAAAAGAGACTTAAAAAAGACCTCATGAGGTCTCTTTTAAAAAAGAGACCTAAAAAGACACCTCAACGGTAGGTCGCTATAATGTAGGTGACTTTTTTATAGAGACCTCATGAGGTCGCCAAACAGAGACCTCACGACGTCACTAATAAATTTTTCAATTTTTTTTAAAAAGAGACCTCATTAGGTCGCAATTTCATAATTTACATTTGTTTTATTTTTAATAAAGGTGGCCTCATGAGGTCACTATTATATTATTTATTTATATTTTATATTTAAAAAGAGAGACCTCACGAGGCCGCTTTATCTCCTAGCCTAAAAAATGAAATTACCAAAAAGAGACCTCGTAAAGTCTCTTTACTGCATTTCTAAAAAATAAGCTGCAGAAAAGAGACCTCGTGAGGTCTCTCTACTTTATTTCTAAAAATAAAATGCGAGAAAGAGACCTCATGAGATCTCTTTTATGAAATTTCTGAAAATAAAATGCAAAGAAGAACCTCATGGTCCCTTTTACCGGAAAAAAGGCATTAGCTTGTAGCTGTTTTGCAGCTGCTCATCACCTGTTATATTAATTCAATACCTTTCTAATTAGCTAAATCAAGCTCAGAGCTTCAACAATCAACTAATACAACACATTTAATAAATATTCTCTTATCAACTCAATATGCAACTCACCTTCAACGTAATTCGAAATTGAACGAAAAATCATAAAATGCATAAGTTATATAATAAGTTTCAATGTTATCATGCATTCACAAAACAAATAAGTCACATAAAAAGTCATAAAGTAAAGAACTTTGATTATCTATTACAACTCTAAACTTCACCAATGTGAGTGTTGTGTTTGCCACATGATCTCGTCTTCTTCATCACTACTAGACTCATCTATCATATTTTTTGTTGACCATAGGCTGGATATCGAGTAGGTTGAGGCGAGAGGGTCGAGGAGGGAAAGTGACGTCATTGGAACAAGGGGGAATCCCTCCTGAAGCAAGTAATGTGCATCTAATTGAGCCTTAAGACCCTCATACTTTATGCCCTTGTGCCTTTCCCTTACCCACGAGTCTTCGACTTGGCTAGATAGCTCAGCTATCTTTTGCTCTATAGCTAAATCTTTCTTCATCGATTCAAATTGGGTGTTCGCTCTTATTGACAACTTGTAATTCAGGACCACCAGTGTCTAGCATAACCTGAAAAGAGAAGGAGAAAAGTTGGCCATAACCAATTTCAAAGGTTATATATTCAGACTTTTATAAACAGAGAAGTTCAACTTGGTAAGAATAGCAGAGTTAAGCTTGGTTTATTTGTCTAGTTCATTTCCCATCCAGAATTATATCAAACCTTACTTGGTAGGATGCAAGTAGCAGTTTTGTTTACAAATGTAAAAAAGGTAAATTACTTGTGAGAAAAAATTTTCCACAGTTCTACTTACATTGCATAGACATTCTTTTATTTGGAAAGAAAAAAAGTAACAACAAAAAGTCTCTCTATATACACAAGTATATAAAATGCAGATGTCTTAGTGTAAGTCTCCCCTTGTTCGATGTCCATTAGTTGCTTTTTGTTAGTTTTACGAAGTTCCCTAGGTCACAGTTTCACGCTACGAACGGAAATAGTATCTTATAAAAATGCAAGATACGACCCAATCTGGTCGCCCCAACTTGCACATAATGCGAGGTAAGTACTCCAGGTTTCCCTTAAGTTCTAAGTTTGCATCAGAATTTACAATATGATTATTTTAGATTGAGATATAAGATATAATAATCTCAAAATACAATACAAATCTTCATAACATATTTTATTTCTTTATTCTTAGATATTACTACCCATGTATCTTCAGGCCTTAGCCCCAGCTCGGCCAAAATTATTCCTATTATACATCAAACTACGATCCATCTACACAAAATTTGAATTTATCAACCAAGAAATTAATTCGGCACAGTTTACCTTACCAAAGATGGATTTGTAGCAAGATTCTAACCTCTATTCTATTAGCATATAGATCAAGAAATACCAAAGTCAATGCAATTTGCACAGTAAGCAGAATCAATTAAGGAAATACTTGCAAACTAAATAATTAGCAAAAGAATTGAGAAAATCTGTCATTTATCAATTAACTTAGCAAAATCAAGAATTAACAAATCCAATGACTCTAAAATCAAAGATATTTTAATAGAAGATAACTTAGAGATATCTTGACATTCTAGATCAATTTCACAAAAATTAGAAAATCACCTGACAAACATGCTTAAGATACCCATATAGTTCATTCTAAAATGAACTTCATAGCATTTAGTAATTTTCATGTAAAGTAAACATGCATAAAATTTCTATAGAGAAATCATGAGCAGATCGAAAACGAGCAGTTAAGATTATTAAGGGATGAATAATAATTAACAAAAAAAAAAAAAACTGGACGGATTTTGTTTTGCAACTAAAATAAAGAGCTGATACATGTTACCAACAACAGCTGCTGGCCGGAGTTTTTGGTTTCGCGGAGTTGTCGTCATTCCGTTGTTGCTCCTCGCCCGGTCGCTCTTGCTCTCTTCGCGTTGAGTAGATGGTTCTTTGATCAATATTTCTTTGCCTTTGGTTTGCTGGCTTTGGTTGGAGTCGGTTGGAGCCTGCCCGGGTTAGCCGGTGTCCGCCACTACTTTTGTTATTTATTCTTTGTTGCTTTCGCCTTCATCGGCTGTCACTGGAGAGAAAGAGAGGACGAGCGATAGCCTTGTTATTCTTCTTTGCTAGCGGGGAGAGGAGAGAAGGGGAAGAAGCGAGGGGGAGAGAGATGATCGCCCGGTCGGAGAAAGAAAAGAAGGAGAAGCGTGAGAGCAACGAACTTTCGGCTCTTTGCCCTAGGTTGGTGTTTCGGCAACAATGGAAAATGTGAGAAAGGGCGGTGGCTGCTGATTTTTGAAGATGGAGAATGAATAATGTTTAGGGGTTGGGATTCTTTTAGGTTAAATTAGGAAATAAGGGAGTTGATCTCAACCGTTGAATTAAAGATAGATAAGCGGCTAAGATTTAATTTAAAGGATGAACGGTTAGGATTAAGAGATGAAATTTACAAATAAGTCACTCATATTATTAATTAGGAAGATTTTTTTATAAAATTGATCTCACGAGGTCTCTCCTGTTAAAAAAAAATTAAAAAAGTTATTGATGCAATTAGCGACCTCATGAGGTCTCTTTTTAGCGACTTATTTTTTAGGTCTCTTTTTTTAGGTCTCCTTTTGCAATTTTTTTAGTAGTGATTCTCTCCTATTTATTTCCCATTTTATTTCCGTATTAGTAAATGTTCCTGAATAATATCTGCAATGATATTCTATTTTTCTTCATCATACCTGTATTTTAAGACTCCTCCATAACTTTTTTCACTGGCGTTCGATTCTACTATATAAGTAATTTTTTTGTTTTCATCTGAAAAATATAGTTTAGGTAGGTTCTTACATAATAATTTTATTTTTTGTATTTGTGTTTGGTCTTTTTGGTATTCTACATCTTTTTTTAACTTTTGTTGTAATAGTTTTAAATTCCCTGCTAATTTTGGTATGTATTCTCTTACTTGATTTACTAGTCCTAGAAATGATTGTAATTTCTTTTTTGTATCTAATTGTTTATTTGAGTTAATTATTTTTCGTACTATATGTGTTTGCATTTTTATTCCATTTTTATCTATTTGTATTCCAAAAATTTCTATTTGTTTTTTCATCATATGCCTTTCTTTTTGCTTAGACTTATGCCTGAATATTCTATAATATGTATGAATTTTTCTAATAATCTTATGTGTTCATTTTGGGTTTTAGAATATAGTAATATATCATCAATATATACTACATAATTTTCTAGTTGTTTAAAGTAGTTATCCATAAAGTGTTGATATCTACCTGAAACATTTTTATATCCAAATGGTAATACATTCCACTAATAAAATCCTTGTGGTACTGAAAATGCCGTAAGTTTTTTAGATTCTTCTTCTAACTTTAAGTGGTAAAATTCTGATTTGCAGTCAAATTTATTAAAGTAATTATATCCTTGTATTTGTCTTATCTTTAATATTTTATTAGGTATTGGGTAATTATATGTTTTAGTTTTTGCATTTAAATTTCTATAATCAATAACCATTCTACTTTTTCCTCTTTTTTGTTCACAATGTTTATTTACTATAAATGCTGGGCTTGTGTGCTTGCTATTGCTTTCTTGTATATACCTTTTTTCTAGTAATTCATTTATATGTATTTTAAATTCTCTATTATTATCAATTAGTTCAATTTTTCTTTTGTTTTATGTTTTTCCCATCCTTGTAAAAGATCTTCACTATATAACAATTCTAACTTATCTTGGATTTTTTTTACTTTGTCTATAGAGAATATAATTAATTCTATTTTAGGGTCTTCGTCTTTTATATTTTCTAATTTTTGTGTAATTTTTTTCACTTCCTTTTATCCATTCTGTTGTTTTTCGTTTTTTGTTATTTACTCTTTTTGCTCTTATTTTTTGTTTACATGGTGTTGTGAACCACCAGTGTGTTTTTGTTATTATATGTGGGTATAATTTTTCTAAAAATGACATTCCTAATAACATATTTTTTGTAGTCAATTCAAAGTTATATATTTCCTCTATAGTTAATATCTTATCCCATATTTGTATTTTTTTATTTTTTGCCTTATATGTAATCATGCTTCCTTTATTATTAAATCCTGTTACTACTATCGGTGTTTTTAATTTTTTCCATTTATCTTTTGGTAAGCAATTGTATTTATATATATTAGCTTATGCTCTTGTGTCTATCATTGATGTATAATATCTGTTGTAATATCCTTCTATTATTATTTTTGCTAGTATATATATTTTCATATTTTTATCATACTAAATTTCATTTTATTATTACTCTTTTATTTTCATAATTTATTGTCAACTGTTTGTCTTCTAGATTATATGATTTTACTTGTTCTAGCCATTTTATTTCTAAAGTGATATTTTCATCTCCTTGATATACTTTAAACTTTCTTATTATTGGTATTCCTCCAATGATTATTTCCTTTTCCGTAGTTTCTTCGGTATATATTAATGCTTTTGGTAGTTCGGGGCATGATTGTTCAGTAGTTATTATTTCATCTTCCGTCACTAATTCTCTTGAAATATAGTTTTCTTCTTGCCCTGTATTTATTAATATTAAATATTTTCGTTGTTCCATTACTCCCGTTATGTTGTAATGATGTGGTTTTATTTCTTCTTCCATTGATTTTTGTGGGGTTTTATCTATTCTTCTTGAGGTACTCATTTTTTATGATATTTGGGGTATTTCATTGTTTATTCTTTTTGATGTACTTAGTCTTTCTTTTATTATTTCTAAATCTTCTTCTATATTAATTTCATTATAACTATAATCATTATTATCTATGACTGTAACTATCATTTCAAAAGGATCTTCTATTTTTATTTTATTTATTTTATTTTTTGCTGTTATTTTATGTTTTGTTGTTAAAACATATAAATTTTTACATTTAGCTGTAAATATTTTACTTCCTGGGGCTAGTTTTATCCTTAACATTTTCAAATATAATACTAGTGATTTATCTATGTTTCTGTTATTTATTTCTACTGAGTAGTTAACACTTATTATAAATTAAAATTTTTGGTATATGAGGTTACCTTTTATTGCACTTATTATACTTTTTTCTATGGGTTGTATAATTCTATCATCCGCTAAGTATATTTCTATGGGTGTATCTATTCCTTCTCTAAAATATGTTTTTATTAATATTTCCGTTCCTCCTAAATGTACATATTTAATTGAATTTTTAGCCTTAATATCTTGTATTTCTTTATTTATTATTCGTTTGTTTATTATTGGTATTTTAGCCTTTCCTTTGGTGTATTTGCAATCTATGATATGTTCTCTTTGACTTACTACATAATATTCTTCTTTTTGACGTTTAAATCAGTTTCTTATTGTCAGTATTTCAAATATTTTTTCTACGCTTTGGTCTAATTCTTTTTCTTTTATTTGTTCAAATATATTATTATCAAATATTATTTTTTGTTCTGCCAATTCTTCATCTTGATATTTTTCTTTAGTTATTATTTGTATATCTGATTCAGTCATTTATATAGTGTTCATTATTTGATTCTATTACTGAATTATTTTCTATTTTATTTTCTGATAATTCATATATGCTATCTTCACTTTCTAATTCATAATCTATGTATTCTATTTGTGTATATTTTTCGTTGTCTATTATTATTTTTTATATTTGTTTTTTCTTTAGATTTTTAGGTAATTTATAATCTCTAGCTATGTGTCATAATCTTCCACAATTATAACAAGTACATTCCGTTAGTTTTCTCTTCGGTCTATATGGTCTTTTGGTTTTGTAGTTTTTTACATAGTATCTTCTTCTTGGTTTTTTATATTTATATTTTGATCTGTATTTTTTATTATATTTCCTTTTATAGTGTTTGTACGGCCAACCGATAGTAATTTTGTAAAATATAATTTTCTTATTTCTTTACTTTCTTCTATGCTATATGTTCCTTTATAATAGTATTCTCTAAATGCACATGTATATTCATCTATATAACACATATTACATATTGCTAATTTTGTCATTAGATTCCGATTTATGATTTTTCTTTATTTTATTCTTCTACTTCTGTTGTCATACTACTAAATTCATTTCTTATAGTTACTTCGTATTTATATAATATTTCCATAGTTGTAGTAGTTAATTCACCATCAAATTTTTATTACTTCTTAAAGTTTTTAAATTTTCATCGATAAATTTTGTAGTGTTTCCGTCATTCCTATTTTGTTATCCATTAATTGTTTTGATATATATCCTATCCATAATTGGATTGTTTTATTTATATCCGCTACACACTATAAATCTAAAAAATCATGTTGTTCAATTATCGATTTGGGCTTCCTTTTTTTATTTAATCTTTTATCCCATATAATTTTTTCTTTGTCATATTGTTCATAGTTTATATTATAATATTTTAAATTTTTTGGATTTTTTATTCCTGTTGTACTAGGTTTTTCATCCATGTCTACATCTCCTGTATTTACTTCAAAATTCTTTGTAATTTCTATGTTTGCTAAAAGTTTCGTATATGTTTCGCTTGTTTTCGAATGTTGTTCATCTAGATCATTGTCATTTATTTCATAAATTCTTATTTCAGGTAGATTACTTTGGTTATTTTCTTCTTTTTCTTCTAATTCATCTTCTAATTGCAATTTTTCTTTAAATTTATTTATCTCATTTGCTAATTTTATTTTTTGTTCTTTTTCTTTTTGTTTAATTTCATACATTTCTTTTAACATTGCCAGCTCTTTTTCTAGTTCTATTATTTTAGTATTTTTTACTTTTTCTAATTGTTGTACTTCCTTTTTTGCTTGTTGTTTTATTTTTTCTATTTTCGTTTTTCTATTTATTTTTTCATTTTCTTTTATTATTCTTATCATAGTAGTTAACTATCTTCTAGTTTTATCGTTTCTTTTTTCTAATATTAAACTTAGATTGTCACCTATTTTTCTTGTACCTTCTTCCTAGATTTGAAAATATTATCTTTATTTTAAATCCGTCATAGTTTTCATATGTTTTTTCGTCTATGACATATTCTTCTTTATTCATTTATAGATTGTATTGAAGTTTATATTCTAAACTTTTTATCTGTATCTGTAGATATAAAATAGTTTTCTCTTGTGCTATTATAGATTTTTTACAAATTCTGCAAATATATTCTTGTTTGGTCTATTTTGCCTATGTCTTAATTCTTGTCTTTTCTTTATAATTATTTGGTAAGTTTTTGTCTATATTCTGGATATAATTTGTTTAATTTTCTTATCTTTCTACTAGTATGTTTCTTCTTATATTTCTTTACATTCATGGCTCTGATACCATTTCGGTGCGGAATTCATCTTATTGGTAGGTGAGGAATTCATGATATTTTTATGATATTTTTGATTGTGTAGTTGGTGTGGAATTCATGACTTTTTTGGTAGGTGTACCATTTTTGGTTTAATATATCTTCTGATTCGTTATCATTAAATATTTTTTCCTATATGATTCTTCTTAATTCAATTATTTTTATACCTTTAAGTATATATAAGATTAAAGTTTCATAGTTTTTTATTATTTCGTCATGCATGTATGTAGTCGTGTTCTTTATCATGCGAGATTTTTATTTCAAATTATTCCTTTCTATCATATTCATAATTGATTAAATTTATATTAGATCATTATGAACTAAATTATTGTTTATCATGTTCTCCTGTCACTATTAGCATCGTACTTTAGCGGATACTTCCTTCGATCAACGCCTCAACTTTGTTTACTCCCAGCTAGCAGACTTTCTCGCCCTGCGGTTTCAACGTTAGGATGGCATAATATAGAAGTTTTCTCCCTGTTTCCAGTGTGCTAATAAACTAGAAATCATAATTCAAATAATTCTAATATATAATAACTAACATAAATTTATTTAATCATATATATGATATTCAGGAATATATGAAATTAATTTTGCATATTTATTGAACAATATACATTTGCCTCTTGCTTATCCATGATATCTGAAGTTTGTTCCATTATCTATTAAATATGAATAGCTTAAGTGTTAAATATTGAGAGAGTATTTATGAAAGTGCTTCATTTATTTCAGTCTGCCTTTTATGTTACATGTTCCTTCCTTTATATAGAAAGGAAATCCTATCTATTGCACTTTCAAATTTTATCTCTACAGTAATGCATAATAATGCATTACTTTACAATAATGCATAATAATGTGCTATTTACACCTACCATACCTACTACTTAGACGTGAACAATACTCGTCAAGATGAACACCCATCTCTTTTTAACCTGGCTCATTGAGCCATGACTCTGATATCACTTGTTAAGACCGAAATAATCTGGTGTAATGCGGAAGCTAGCAAAGTAAACCTCGAAAGACCACTAGTAATAAGACAAACGAGGAATAGATCAAAAGACACAAAGATTTAACGTGATTCGATCAATCGACTTACGTCCATAATGGAGATGAACAATTCACTATATAAATATGAGAGTACAAAATATAGAGAGAAACAACCCTAACCAATTCACTGGAAATATATGGGAGGCTCACACAAGTGATAACATATCAAGCTTGTGTCGTACAAATTCTCCCCATAACCAAAACTCTCAAAGCCCTTAAGACTATATTGTGAATGCTGATTAAGTTAAAAGGAACATGCATTTATTTATAGAGTCCTAAACATTTTTCTACCACAAAAGGACTAGTCAATCCAAAACTTTTTTTTAAAAGGTAAACCTATTTATGGTAAGAAATCAGGGCAAATAAAACCCAACACAATATGAATATCAGCACAACATCAAATTATAGTTGATGTAATAATTACACATATATAATAGTAGGAAAATATTGATAATTGATAATTGCTTTGCAAACACTGGAACACCGTTAAACAATTTTTTATTGTATGAAATATTAAATGGGTAAAGAAAAATTTATATATATATATATATATATATATATATATGAAAATTTCTTAGCCAAGTGAAACTTTGTTAGTTAGGCTTCTCTTCTTGTTGTAGTATTGATGGGCAATAAGTTGATTTTTGTGCTGTTAGCCCATTTCTTTTATGGATAATTCCTATCCATGTGTTGTATTTAAACTTTTGTGATGATGTACAACACCTCCGATTACTCTTGAATTTTCCTTTTTGAAAAAATATTTTATACTACTTCCTAAAGACTAGGACAAATATAATGTATTTTATTTTAAGCTTAATTAGTTTAACTTTAACTTCTTGAACTCTTTTAAAGTACTTATACCCATCAACTTCCTTAAATGTTGAAAAGGGAGAAACCTAAAAAAATTTTAGTAAACATATGTAATGACTCAGTTGGTCATTTTTGGAAATTTTCATAAAATTATCATTTTGTCATTTCCAATATTGACCTCGAGTTATTTATGATTGAGTTTTGAAAGTTTCTTTGGAACGTTTAGTATAAAGTTGTGAATTTTGTAAGATTTGAATTTGAAAGACTAAATTTGTTAAAAAGTGATTTTTCGTGTCTTTTGGAGTTTCGAGTGTCGAAATGGAATTTCGTTGATTCCATTAGTGCTAAAATGTGGAAATTGGTCGAATAAAGCTGTCGGTTTCAGATTCGGAGTCTTTTTGAGGATTTGAGATCCTTAGTAGGAAATTTATGAAATTATAGCCTTTGAGTTGACTTTGGTCAATATTCGGGGTTCCGATGCTCCAATCGAAATTTTGAGAGTTCCATTGGATTCGGGAGATGAATTTAGGTCTAACTGAGGTATTGGTTGAATTTTCAGAGGTTCCGTACTTGATTTGGCCTTTTTAGGCATTATGTTTCTTTCTTGTGACTTTCAAGAGTTTCAGGTCAAGGAGACCTCAGATTTATGTTTCGATGGTTCCATTGTGTCCGGAATGTTGACTACAGCTAGTTTGCGTATTTGATTTGTGTTTACGGAGTTCCGAAAAAATTTCGAGGATTTTTTCGTTATCTTAGGTGTTGGCTGATTTTTTCGTCTTTGGTATACTTCGACTTTCACGAAAGATGCCTCGCGACGCAGGATCATGAAAGTGAAGGGCCTCTATTAGGCGGGGTTTCTGAGCGAATCATGGGTCGTTATCGCAATGTTCGCGAACGCAAACCACGGTGTCACGACTTGAGCCTACACCACGGACGTGGCCATCACTCGAGAACCATTCTTTGGTCCCCAAGTGAACCCTCATCCCGACTGACTACAAGCGGAAAACTGATTCAAGCATAAAAGCTTAAAACTGAATAAAATTAATAACTCAAATACAAAGCTTTAACTCAAACGAAAACTCTGAATAAAAATAATATATTCAACTCGCCATAAAATAAGCAACTTAAGTCTTTAAAACATTTCATAAAATAAATGAATAATGCAGACTTCTTAACTATATTGACTATCTATGAAGCCTCTGGCGATGAGATGGAAGTCGGGACAAGACCTACGACATCTGACTAAGGCGAAAAGTAAATGAAATCCTCGGAACAAGGAGGCTCGCCCATACACAGTAATACATGAGAAGATATAGGCTAAATGGCTCGATACGTGGAATGTACGAGGCATGTAAGAATTCTAAAACATAAACATAAGCTTGAAATTTGATAAAAGGTAACATACTTACCTCTTCTCAAACTTACTAAACTCGAAGTACTCAAGGATAAGATACTCAACTCAGAGATTAGATACTCAACTCAAAGATTAGATACTCAACTTTAAAGATATGATACTCAACTTCAAAAATATGATACTCGACTCAATGAAGCACACATCAACTCAAGATACTCAACTTAAGGTACTCAGCTCAAAATACTCAACTCATGATACTTAACTGAACTTATTTCAATATAAAGCATTTTAAAACAAGTGCAATATAAAGAAAAATTGTTTAAAAACATGATATCAACTTTGTGTATATAACAAGGATACAACATAACTCTCTGAAATGTATATGAAAATACAATTAACCGATGTATATAAAAATACAATAACTTCGTAGGGAGTTTCTCTAACCGACAACCATCACGTAAGAGCTATAGTGATGATATATCGATCTACCTCACTCACAGCCGCATCCCTATACCCTACGAAGGTATAGAACCCGAACTACTAAGTTTATCCACTAGTCTATTGTGAAAAAGGTTCATCTACAAAAGTATGACCTTTTTCTACCTATGATAGCTACATGGTTTTATGAAGACGTGAGTTATACGAACTCATGCTCTCCCCCAATTTGATGCTTAATACTACTCCCAAAATATACTAGCTCTTATGTTTTTAAAGAAAACAAACTTCTTCTGTGATTTGAGATTGGTACTCAAAAACTTAGCTCAAAGGCTATCTTGGAATCCTCACTTTCCTCTCTTGTTTTATTTAGAAAACGATTTCTCTTTTTTGAAAACTAGCCCGAAAGCTCTTTGGAAATCTCAGTTTCCATTCTTATTTAAATGTGAAAACATGTTAAATCTCCTTGGGAATACATAGTCTCCATACACTTTTTGAAGAAAAGAACTTCAACTTTACTCTTTACTGAACTCAAAACTTAAGTCTTAAAACTAAGTTAAAACATTTGTAAAAAACTTCTTAAAATATGGTTCATGTCGAATTATGGACGTGAACAACTCGATGCAAGGTTTTCAATAACCATAGATAGATCTCAATACTTAGAACTCAATAACTTCACTAATACTACTCATTTCAAGAATGTTCAACTCAGAGGGTTGATGCGAAATTATGAGCTTGAACTACTCAACTAAAGGACTCAAATACTTCTCATGTCAAGACTACTCGACTTATAGGGTTCATGTGGAATTATAGGTATGAACAATTCAACTCAAAGACTTCATGGGTAACATGTAATAGTCCCAAGATTAGAAATGAATCTCAAAGAGGGATTATGAACTCAACAACAAAAGGCTTAGAACTTGAAGATACCACTTACCGAATAATGCTCAACTTACGAAGTTCATGCTGAATTATGGGCATGGAACAACTCAACTCGAAGGTCTACATAACTACATGGAACTCATGTACGCGACTCTTCTCATTCTCTTACTTACTTCCTCAAAACTTAGTTCAAATCAATAGTTGATCTCAAAGGCTTTCTTGGACTCTACTCTTTAACTCTCTCTTGAATGTGAATTATGAATTCAAGAGTTTGGTTCATGACATGAAAGATCTAGGTGATAGTGTAGACTCATGAATACATTCTCCTAACTCTCATGCTCACTTACTTGAGTCTTGAAACAAATTATTAGAAATTGTAGAAGGCACCTCAAAAGGACTCAAGAAAACTTCCGCTAAATGATCGGAAGAACTCTCGACATTCTTGTTAACTTTACCTTGAATTTTGAATTATGAATTCAAGGTTATGGCCATGTTATGAATGATTTCTAGGTGTTTGGAAGTAGTTTAGAGTGATTATAATCAAAGGGAGTAAAGGTACACTTAAAAAGGGGATTAAACGGGAACAGTGGAAACAAAGTGGGGCGTGACCTTGGTGCGTTCCGGGCGTGGGGCGCCAACCCCTAACTTCAGAGACTGCATATTGGCGCATTGAAGTTGCATTGCCCCAGCACCTTGGGCGCATCTGGGGCACGCCACGCTTGCCTCTCCCCAGGCAAAGTTTCGACGAATTTCGCCTCTCGTTTTTTTTTCCCCAAATCGCTTTTAATCGATTTATTTTCTCATTTTTTCCTTAGATTCAATTACCCAACCTAAGTATACACTAATACACTCAAAAAAACACTCCAAACAATCACTTTCAGCTCAAGAAATCATCAAAACCCCAACAAGACAAGATTTATAATGAACCTCAAGAACACCTATCAAGAACTTAAATCTTTCAACATTTTCAGAATGAAATTACGCTGAAAATAACATGTTTGGCGCGTGGGTGAACTAACCCAACACTATGGAAGCTTACATACCTCTTAGGGATTAAACATATGGCGAAAATCCGCAACAAGACGCAAGAATATCGACAAACACTTGATCCTCTTCTCTTTTCTCCTCGTTTCTCTTCTTGAACTCTCAACTAAAACCCTAGGTGTAAACTAGGATTACAAAACTGAAAATAATCAGATTATACCCCTAAAATATTACTAAAAATGAATTAAATCTGATTGGATAAACAAAAGACCAAAATACCCCTTACTATTTTTGGCTAACTTTCCTTAACTGAACAGCCTAACTTCAAAAGGTCATATCTTACTCATCCGACCTCAAAACTTAGCAAACTCGGCAGCGTTCGAAAGATAATTCATAGGTCTTTCCTACGGTATCTGGTATCACACCTAACTCATCTTGATCTAGAAGGTATGGTCGTTTTAAGTTGACCCAAAACTCATACTTAAGCATAACTTGCAAAATTTCAGATTTTGCTATTTCCAATTTAATTCTTTTTGGAACTCAAGGTGCTACATCTAGTGACCTTAAAACTTTAAGAAAATTTTAATTCCTTACAAAAATCTCACTCACTACAAATAAGGGTTCGAGTGTTAGTTCAAAAATTTTCTGGGGTGTTACACCTAGTTTTTTGCAGCGAAAAGCTCAACTTTTGTGGGTTTGCTTAAGTGAACTCATGGTCGCAAGCGACATCGGAGTGGGGTTTATGCTTGTAAATTTTGGGGTTTTAGCCCTATTTTTAATTTTGAGATTGGTAAAACCATTAGAGGTGATTTTGAAGTGATTTTTAGTGTTAAATCTTTTGGGTAAGCTTTAATTTGGTGACCACTAAAACTTCATTTCCCTTTTATCATTTATGAACTTTAACATCAAAACTTGAGATTTCGATTGACATATAGCAAGAATTCAAGAGCTTGAGTGTCACGCCCCGAGCCTACACCCTGGGCGGGACTGACACTCGAGAACTTTTGCTGGCCCCAACCGAACCCTTGGGCTGACTTACTTACTCATCGGAAGACTTTAAGCATTAAGAAAATAACTCAAATGCAAGATAATTCAACTGTCCCAAACTAAACTCATAATGTTTTAGAAAGAAACATTTAACTTAGCCAAAATGGCAACTCAAATCTGAACATAAGCCAATAACAAAGTAAAGACAAATGAACTAACCGATTGTCTATCTATGAAGCCTCTAATAATTGAGATGGATGTCGGGACATGAACCACGTCATTCTAATGAACTAAATACTGAAAAGCAATAAAAAGGGATCCTCCAGAAGAAATGAGGCTCACCAACAAACTCTAGAGCTAAACTAGAATCAATGATACGCTGGATGTTGATCCTGGTTACTTGTGTGTGCATCATTAAAAGATGCAGGCCAAATGGCATCAGTACATTGAATGTATGAGTATGTGAGGGTAAATCTAAAACAAGACATAAGCTTGAAATGATTTGAAAGAAATACTTACTTTGGCTTTACTCAACTCATGAACAACTTAATTCAATATAAAGCAATAAAACACATGCAATATATAGAAAGCCTTTAAAACAGTAGAAAACAACTTAGTTTATTAAAGAAAATGCAATAACAAACTCAATTTTTCTCATATAATAAAGTAATATAGTTTACGTGCAGAGTTTCTCTAACCGACAAGCACTACTATGAGCCTAAGTGGTGATACATCGTCTTGCCCACGCTGCCAGAACTGTCATATACTTTGCCGTCATATAGAACGTCTTAACTAAGTGGATCCACTAGTCTATGCTAAAAAGCACTTAAGGAATCATCTAATAAGTATGATCATTTACTACTCATGATGGCTACATGCAGTGGCGGAGGCAACATATAATGAGGGGGTTCATCCAAACCCACTCGGCAAAAAATATTAATATTTATATGTGGTTAAAATTATATTTTATGTATGTATAATAGATGTCGAACCCCCTTCCACTAGTTCGTGTGTTTACTTCTCAGAACTCTTTAACTAAAACTAGCTCAAAGGCTCTTTTAGAAATCAAGGTTTCATTTCTTCTTTAAATGTGAAAACGTTTTACGCTTTGAGAATACATAGTCCCGATATACTCTTTTAAAGAAATGAACTTTAAACTTTACTCTTTACTCAACTCAAAACTCAAGTCTTAAAACAAAGTTAAAAAAATTTTAAAAGATTTTTGGAAGACTCTATGAACTTCTCTTGACTTGGCTCTTAACTTCTCTTGACTTGACTCTTAACTTTTCTTGAGTTGAATTATGGATTCAAGGATTGTGATTTGTGATAGGAAAGATCTCATGATTGTAACACCCCGTAACTAGAAAGAAGTTAAAAAGTGGAAATAATTATTTTTGGAAAGAATTTAAAAATCTGGAAAATTTGTTAAGTGTGTTAAGTTGAGTTTT
The DNA here is from genome assembly GCA_029007595.1 of Solanum commersonii. Classification (NCBI taxonomy): domain Eukaryota; kingdom Viridiplantae; phylum Streptophyta; class Magnoliopsida; order Solanales; family Solanaceae; genus Solanum; species Solanum commersonii. The sequence goes on along the minus strand of JAJTWQ010000492.1, from coordinate 17,431 downwards.
GGTCAACTTCAAATGACCATAACTTCTAGGTCGGGATGAGTTAGGTATGTTTCCGGATATTGTAGGAAATATCTTGGAACAATCTTTCAACGCCGCTGAGTTTGTGTGATTACGAGTTCGTATGAGTGGTAATGCCCATTGGAAGTTGGGGCATTCAAATAAGGAAATGTCCAATCCGGATTTTTAAAGGGGTAGTTTGGTCTTTTCCTTACCCAATTTATTTAATTCATTTTAATGAATTAATTAAGTCAAATTGAATTTACAGTCGGTTTAGAAAAATTGGAAATCTATGCTAGGGCTTGGAGAAAAGAGAAAAGAGGAGAAAGGAGAAGAAAGTTCAAGTTTCGACGTCTTCGTAAGGAATCGCTTGTGGAATTCGTCAAGGGGTGATCCTTACGAGGTATTTGAGATCACATAGAGTTGGGTCCATTCACCCACACGCGAAGCATGTTTAATTCAGCGTATTTTCCTCCTAAAAAGATTGGGAATTTGATGTTCTTGATAGTTGTTTATGAATTGATTTTGTTCTTGAATATGAGTTGGAATTAAGGAGTTTCTTGATGTTAAAGTGTTGTTTCCTTGGGTTAGATTTTGGGTACATGAATCTAACGTGAATTTGATAAAAAGAATCGGATTAAAACGATTTAGGATTAGAAAACGAGATCAAATGTTTGTCAGAATTTTGCCTGAAGGGAGGCTGGCGCGACGCGCCCGTGAGGCTGGCGTGACCCGCCAACAATGCGCCAGATTTGAGCCCCAGTAAGTTGGAGCTAGCGTGGCGCGCCCGGGATGCGCCCAAATCATTATTTTTTACCAGTTTTCGTCATTTAGCCTATTTAAGTCCTTCTTAAGTGTACTAGCACTTTTCATTGATTCTAACTACTCTAAATGACTTCTAAACATCTAGAAATCATCTAGTAGAAACATGAATCATAACCTTGAATCCATAAATTCAAATTCAAGGTAAGTTAAGATCCAAGTCTAGGAAGTTCTTAGAGTATTTTCAAGAAGTCTTTTGCAAATGCTTTTAACTTTGTTTTAAGACTTAAAGTTCAAGTTGAGTAAAGAGTACAGAGTAAAGTTTGAAGTTCATTTCTTCAAAGAAGTACATGGGGACTATGTATTTCCAAAGAGTTTAAAATGTTTTCACATTTAAATAAGAACGGAAACTGAGATTTCCAAGAGCCTTTAGGCTAGTTTTCGAAAAGAGTAATCGATTTCTAAACTAAGCAAGAGAGGAAACTTTGATTTCCAAGATAGCCTTTGAGCTAAGTTTTAGGCAATTATCTCAAATCATAGAAAGAAGTATATTTTTAAACAAAAAAGCTAGTATCATATTTTTGGCAGTAGTATTGAGCACCGATATGGAGGAAAATTCAAACAACTCACAGCCCTCATAAACCATGTAGCCATCATGGGTTAAAAAGGGTCATACTTTTTAGATGATTCCTTTAGTGCTTTTTAGCATAGACTAGTGGATCAACTTAGTAGTTCAGGTTCTATACCCTCGTGAGGCAAAATATTGTGTCATCACAATAGCTCTTAACTGATGGTTCTCGATTAGATAAATTCCCACATAAAAAGGCTAGTTGAATGTTCCTTTATAACATTCCGGTTTATTTCATAGTTGTATGTTTGATGAGTTAAGTCTTCTGCTGAATAAGTAAGTCAGGCCAAGGGTTCGCTTGGGGCCATCAATGGTTGTCGAGTGCCAGTCCCGCCCATGGTGTAGGTTTGAGGCGTAACAATGATGTTTAGGAGTCTTTTTAGATAGTTAAACATGAGAAAAAGATCAAGAAATCACTGTCTGAAAGCAAGTCCACGATGCGTAGATTTATTTAATTATTTGGTCGTGAAATAAATTTTGAGAAAGAACAGTTCGTGACTGCTACGTGACGTGAAGACAACTTTGTCAATCCTGAGGTACATGTCCGCATCGATTTGCCCGACTTTTTCCTTCTTCATTTTCCGGCCCCAATTCACCTAAACTCGGTTCTTTTTCTCCAATTCTCTTTAGATTCAAATACCCAACATATGTACATAAGAATCTAATCAAATACAACTCTAAAATCGACCTTAAACTCTCAAGAACTCCTTAATCTCATCCCAAATTCAAGAACGAAAGCAATTCAAGAATATAACTCAAGAACGTCAAAGTCTCAATCTTTTTTAGAATGAAAATCATACTGAAATAAACATTTTTGGCACGTGGGTGAACGATCCAGTGCTATCTGAACTCACATACTTCGTAAGGATCACCCCTTGATGAAATCCACAAGCAATTCTTGAAGATCTTGATGATTCTTGCTTCTTCTCCTCTTCTTTTTCTCTTCTCTAAAACCCTAACTCAATATGGTAAAAGCGTAAACTGAATCCTATTAGTTTAGACCCCAATTAATTACCAAAAAATGAAATCAAGTCATAGGGTATGGAAAAGACAATAATGCCCTTCAAAAACCCGGACCAGAATTTCCTTAATTGAACAATCCAACTTTTACTCGGCATATCTCACTCATACAAACTCGGAATCGCGCAAAATCGACGGTGTTGAAAGATAATTCCAAGATATTTCCTACGGTATCTGGAAGCACACCTAACTCATTCTGATCTAGGATTTATGGTCGTTTGAAGTTGACCAAAAACCCGAACTTAACATAATTTAACAAATTTACAGATTTTTCATTCTTTCCAAAAACAACTCTTTCTAATTCTAGCTCTTTCTAGTTCTTTCAAAATGTGAGGTGTTACAATATATCCCCCTTGGGAACATTCTTCCTTGAATGAAATTACTCTTAATAGGCTAAGGGTGTAACATTTAACATTCAGTTCAAACACCCAATAGTCAAAATGCAAAAACAACATGCCAATTTATACACAAATACCAAGAAAAGGATTAGTGCCTTGATCGGAATTTCTCGATTTTTGAAAATGTGGATATCTCTTCTTCATATCCTCCCCAGCTTCCCAAATAGCTTCCTCAACAAACTGGTTCCTCCAAAGAACTTTGACTGATGCTACTTCCTTAGTCCTCAACTTGCAAACTTGACGATCTAGAATCTGAACCGAAATATCCTTATAAAATAAGCTATACTTGACACCAATATCTTTATTTGGTATGATAAGTGAAGAATCTCCCATGCACTTCTTCAACAAGGAAATGTGAAATATATACCGGATAAACCGCTGCTAACTCTTATAGTAGCTCTAAATCATAAGCTACCTTTCCAACCCATTTTGATATTTGGTCAGGACTAATATACCGGGGGCTAAGTTTCCCCTGCTTACCAAATCTCATAACACCCTTCATGGGTGAAACTTTCAATTAAACCCAATCATCTACTTCGAACTCTAACTCCCTTCTCGTAATATCGGTGTAGGATTTCTGACGACTCAACGCCATTTTCAACCTCTCTTGAATGACTTTCATTTTCTCCATAGCATGATAAACTAAGTGTGGTCCTATCAACCCTGCTTCACCAACTTCAAACCATCCAATATTTGATCTGCATTTGTTCCCATAAAGAGCCTCATATGGAGCCATTTGGATGCTAATATGGTAACTATTATTGTAAGCAAACTCAATGAGAGATAGGTGATCCCAATTACCCTTGAAATCAATCACACAATCTACCTTGATACCTCAAAACACCATGCCCCCTTGTTTAAAAGTCATCACTTTTTACTTATGAACACTTGCCTTTAATTTAAGCAATAAAAGATGTTGATCTTGCTTCTCTTTTACTTAAATTAATGATGATTCAGCCCCATTCATCACCCCCTTACTCCTCTTTTCGTAGAATCCATTAGTCAAACTCTTAGTCGTGCAAGTCTATGCACCTATTTTGCTAACTCTTTCTTATCTTCCTCAAAATGGGCGGTGCTTACATAGATAACTAACTCAAGGCATTAACAACAATATTAGCCTTACACGGGTGATAAAGAATATTCATGTCATAATCCTTGAGTAATTCTAACCACCTCATTTGTCATGAGATTAAGCTCTTTCTACGAGTAAACAAATCTTTTGAAAACTCTTGTGATCGGTGAACACATCTACATGAACACTATAAAGATAATAGTGCCATATTTTTAAAGCAAAATACTACGACAGCCAATTATAGATCATGTGTTGGGTAATTTTTCTCTCATGAACTTTCAATTGTCTGAGGCATAAGCTATAACCTTGCCATTCTGCATTAACACATAACTCAAACCAACTTTAGACGCATCACAATAAATAACAAAGCCTTGCGTGCCTTCTAGTAAGGTCAATACTTGGGCAGTAGTCAACCTCATTTTCAATTCCTGAAAGTTTTTCTCACAAACTTTAGACCATTGAAAGTTTACTATTTTCTGAGTTAACTTGGTCAAAGGGGACGAAATAGATGAGAACCCTCTACGAACCTTTTATAATATCCAACCAACCCCAAGAAACTCCTAATATCAATTGGAGATTTGGGTTTAGGCCAATTCTGCACTACCTCTATCTTCTGGGTGTCAACTCTAATTCTATCACCGGAAATAATGTGGCCTAAGAATGCCACGAGACTCAAGCCAAAACTCACACTCAAGAGAAGAGAACTTGGCATACAACTCTCTATCCTTTAGAGTTTGGAGAACTATTCTGAGATGACTAGCATGATCTTCCTAATTCCTCAATAGATTAGTATGTCATTAATGAACATGATAACAAACATATCTAAATAAGGCTTGAATACTCTATTCATAACGTCTATGAACTTGTAGGTGTATTGGTTAAACCGAACGACATGACCAGAAACTCATAGTGACCATAATGGGTCCTGAAGGTTATCTTTAGAATATCACATACCCTTACTCTTAATTGATGGTAACTAGATTTGAGGTCTATCTTAGAGAAACAACTAGCTCCCCGAAGCTGATAAATAAATCATTAATTCTCGGAAGAGGATACTTGTACTTAATGGTAACATTGCTCAATTGGCGGCAATCAATACACATCCTAAGGGAACTATCTTTCTTCCTCACAAATAAGACCGGAGCGCCCCAAGGTGAGACATTTGGTCGAATGAAACCTTTCTCTAGGAGATCTTTCAACTGTTCTTTCAACTCTTTTAACTCTGCTAGAGCCATTCTATATGGCGGAATAGATATAGGACAAGTATCTGGAAGAATGTCTATACTGAAGTCTATTTATCTCTTAGGAAGGACTTCGGGAAGATCATCTGAAAAGAGTTCTGGAAACTCTTTTAGTACTGAAACTAACTGAATAAGATGTATCTCAACACTAGAGTCATTAACTCGGACTAAGTGATAGACACACCCTTAGAAACTAACTTTCTTGCCTTAAGGTACGAAATAAAATGACCCTTAGGCACTGCTGAACTACTTTTCCACTCTATAACTGGCTCACTTGGAAACTAGAACTTGATAACTCAAGTTCTACAATCAACTGAGGCATAACAGGCATAAAGCCAATCCATACCAAGAATGATATCAAAATCTACCATGTCTAACTCAAATAAATCAGTCATGGTACTCTTATGATTAACAAAAATGGGACAATCACGACAGACTTTTTCTGCTAGAATAGACTCACCAATAGGTGTAGAAAAACTGAAGGGATCACTAAGTTGCTCAGGAATTACATTGAAATTAATAGAAACATAAGGAGTTACAAAGGATAAACTCACTCCTGGGTCTAGCAAAGCATAAACATTAAAGTTAAAGACTTGGACCATACCAGTGACAACATCTAGCAAATCCTCTTGCTCTTGGCGACTAGTGATGGCATAAAGACGGTTTGATCCTCCACCTGCCCCTGAAGTAGCTCTTTTACATACAACAATATCTGGTATGGCAACTGAAGAAGACTGGACTCTATTGCCTCCATTACCATTACCCTTCTTGTTCTTTGGACACTCTCACATAAAATGACCATTCTGGCTACACTTGAAACATCCAGTAGAGCCATCATGACACATCCCTAAGTGGTTCCTACCACACTTAGCATAGGCAGGAATCTTAGTACCCCGTTGTGCCATACTACCTTGCGACTGTGCAGGTCTAGCTCTGAAATTCTAGGAATTCTGACTATTGTACTCACATTTTTTGTTTGGTGTAAGTGCACTAGCAGATGATGGAGAACGTCCTTTCTGCTTATGTTGGAAAGAAGAGCGGTTCACATTACTCTTTTGCTGCTCGGACTCATTCCCTTATGCCTTAGCCCTCTTATTCTTAAACTCTTCTCTATCCTTCAGCTTGTCCTTCTCAACTTGTTGGACATGGGTCATCAACCTTGAATGTCCATGCCACCCATTAGCATGGCTGCCTTACTTTCCTTACTTGACAGACGAGACAACCCAGCAACAAATAGATTCATCCTACTCCACATATCCGTAACCATCTCCGGATCATAATGGGAAAGTTGGGTAAACTTTTTAGATCGTACTCATGAACACTCATAATTCCTGCTTAGAGTGATAAATTCTCTTACCTTTGCTTCTCTTAGCTCACGAGGGAAATGCCTCATGAAGGCACTCTCGACCAAAGCCCTGCTCACAATCAGTTACGCGCAGGCACGAGTTAGAAAGAAACTTTATATAGATTAACTATATCGCACGAAATGAATGTGAAAGAAGTGAGATAGTTCCTAAATGCTACACCCTCCTAATTATAGATATGGCGCGCTTCACACCGATAACTAGGACTCTATGACTTCATAGACTCTTTAGTACTCTTGAACTGATATGTGCTCTGATACCAAATTTGTCACACCTCGAACCTACACCTTGAGCGGGACTGGCACTCGAAAACCATTCCTGGCCCCAAGTGAACCCTTGGCCTGGCTTACTTACTCAATGGAAGACTTTAAGCATTAAGAAAAGAACTCAAATGCAAGATAATTCAACTATGTCAAACTAAACTCATAATGTTTTAGAAATAAACATCTAACTTAGCCAAAGTGGCAACTCAAATCTGAACATAAGCTAATAACAAAGTAAAGACAAATGAACTAATTGATTGCCTATCTATTAAGCCTCTAATAACTAAGATGGATGTCGAGACAAGAACCGCTGACATCCTAATGAACTAAATATTGAAAAACAATAAAAGGGATCCTCCGGAAGCAAAGAGACTCACTGACAAACTCACGGAGCTCAACTAGAATCAATGATCACGCCGGATGTTGATCCTGGTTTTTTGTGTCTACATTATTAAAAGATGCGGGCTAAATGGGATAAGCATATTAAATGTACGAGTATGCGAGGGAAAATATAAAACAAGACATAAGCTTGAAAGGAACTGAAGAAACACTTACCTTGGCTTTACTCAACTCATGAACAACTTAACTCCATATAAAGCAATAAAACACATGCAATATATAAAAAGCCTTTAAAACAATAGAAAACAACTTAGTTCTTTAAAGAAAATGCAATAACAAACTCAACTTTACTTATATAATAAAGTAATATAGTTTCTGTGGGAGTTTCTCTAACCGACAACCACCACTATGAGCCTAAGTGGTGATACAGCGTCTTGCCCACGCTGCCAGAACTATCATATATTTTACCGTCATATAGAACGCCTTAACTAAGTAGATCCACTAGTTTATATTAAAAATCACTTAAGGAATCATCTAAAAAGTATGATCCTTTACTACTCATGATGGCTACATGGTTTATGGAGATGTGAGTTATCTGAACTCATACTCGTCCCCATATCGGTTAACTCCAATACTACTCCCAAAATACTCAGCTCATATGTTTAAAAACATAACTTCTTTCTTTGGTTTGAGATAATTACTCAAAACTTAGTTTAAAAGATCTCTTGAAATCGATGTTCCCTTTCTTGCTTAAATGTGAAAACATTTACTCTTTAACTGAAAACTAGCTCAAAGGCTCTTTTGGAAATCAAGGTTTCCTTTCTTCTTTAAATGTGAAAACATTTTACTCTTTAATCGAAATCTCAAAAGCTCTTTTGGAAATCAAGGTTTCCTTTCTTATTTAAATATGAAAACATTGTACTCTTTAGGAATACATAGTCCCGATATACTCTTTTAAAGAAATGAACTTCAAACTTTACTCTTTACTCAACTCAAAACTCAAGTCTTAAAACAAAGTTAAAACATTTGTAAAAGACTTTTGGAAGACTCTATGAACTTCTCTTGACTTGGCTGTTAACTTCTCTTGACTTGACTCTTAACTTTCCTTGAATTGAATTATGGATTCAAGGATTGTGATTTGTGATAGGAAATATCTCATGATGTTTAGAAGTTTGTTTAGATAGTTAAACATGAGAAAAAGATCAAGAAATTATTATCTAAGTAAGTCCGCAATGCGGTGATGCATTTAATTATTCGATCGCGAAATAAATTATGAGGCATAACGGTCCGTGACCGCTCCACTCCGCGAAGACAACTTTTCAATCCGAGGAACAGGGCCGCGACACGGACTGATACCCATATTTGCCCAACTTTTTCCTTCTTCATTTTTCAGCTCCAATTCACCTAAACTCAGTTCTTTTTCTCAAATTTTCTTTAGATTCAGATACCCAACATATGTACACAAGAATCTAATCAAACACAACTCTAAAATCAACCTTAGACTCTCAAGAACTCCTCAATCTCATCCCAAATTCAAGAACGAAAGCAATTCAAGAATATAACTTAAGAACATCAAAGTCTCCATCTTTTAGGACGAAAATCATACTGAATTAAACATGTTTGACGCGTGGGTGACGAACCCAATGCTATGTGAACTCACACACCTCGTAGGGATCACCCCTTGACAAAATCCACAAGCGATTCTTGAAGATCTTAACAATTCTTGCTCCTTCTCCTCTTTTCTCCTCTTCTTTTTCTCTTCTCTAAAATCCTAACTCAATATGGTAAAAGCGTAAACCGAATCTTATCAGTTTAGACCCCAATTAACTACCAAAAAATGAAATTAAGTCATGGGGTATGGAAAAGACCATAATGCCCTTCAAAAACCCGGATTAGACTTTCCTTAATTGAACAACCTAACTTCCAATAGGTATATCTCACTCATACAAACTCGAAATCGCGCAAACTTGGCGGTGTTGGAAAGATAATTCTAAGATCTTTCCTACGGTATCTGGAAGAACACCTAACTCATCCTGAGCTAGGAGTTATGGTCATTTGAAGTTGACCAAAAACCCAAACTTAGCATAACTTAACAAATTTCCAGATTTTTGATTCTTTCCAAAAACGACTCTTTCTAATGCTAGCTCTTTCTAGTTCTTTCAAAAAGCGAGGTTTTACACTTGAGTTCTCAAATAAAATGGTGATTGTGAACTGATTTTAATTCCTCTTTCAAAATGGTTTTCACCAATAAGTTCCAATTGCCTTGGGTAATATCTTTAAGTAAAGATTTTTGGATTCAAACCTCTTAGTCGAAATTTGATTTTGAGTTGAATGTCCCATTTTTCAAAGAGCATGATATGGATATTGTTATTTCTGGAATCTTATTGTGATTATTTGATTGAATTAAATTGTGAGATTTTGGATATTGTTCGGGAGCAGAAGACTCAATTCTTGAATTGACTATTTGATTGAATTGATGCAATTTCTCTCCTAAAAAATCTTGTAAATCTAGTAGAATTGTGTATTCCTTTTCAGTGTGTGTGATGGTGAGTAATCTGAATGACTTGATGGGTTCATTGTTCCACTTGATTAATCTTAATGAATAAAAAAGGGATTAATGATATGGCTACGTGTTGATCATCATGCTTTGTGAATTGCCTATTTGTGGCCCCTATTTGATTGATGGATGAAATTCTTTGATGACATGAGTGTGAACTTGAATTACTTTAATTGATGTATCTTCTTATGGTGTGTGAAATTGCTTATGTGCATTGATTGTTGTACACCAGGATAAGACATGTGATATAAAAGCCGAAGGAAAATAGTTCCGGCTAGCCATGTGATATAAAAGCGAAGGAAAATGATTTCGGCAAGTGATATTATGTAAAAGAAAAATGATTCCGCGAGGTCATATGATATAGCCGAAAGAAAATGGTGGTTCCTTAGGCTAGGGATGTGATATAAAACTGATGAGAAATGGTCCGACAAGTAATACTGTGATTTGATGCATTTTGATATTTGTGATTAATCTACTTGTTACTTGTAATTGTGATGCATGTTGGTTGTTGAATTGTGACTATTGAACTGTGTGGTTAAACCTTGTGATCTATGTATTGCATTGTTTGGGTTGATTTCTATGCAGGTTGTAGTTTGGAGGAGGTTCAGTTGGAATGAAATGAGTGTTCGTTTTCTAGCTAGTTTTTCTTTGTTTATCAGGTTACTTGCTGAGTACCGTGTTGTTGGTACTCTCTCCTTGCTTCTCAACCGGGTAGGTTCCGAACCCGGTTATGTGTGATCTCTCTTCTTCTTTTATACTTGAGTCTTGTTGAAGGACTTTGAGAGGTAGTTGTTTGTCATTCCGGCGGGCCCTCTCCTTCCTTTATGCTAGGCTTTGTTCTATTTGAGAAACAAAGACATTAAAACTTGTACTTATTTTTATTTCCGTACTTTATATATTAATGAGTTGTACACTGGACAACCATGATTTGGGGTTATTGTAGAATGAATAAGTTTTCCGCTTTTTTCTTGTTCTTGCTTTAACTTTATGCTTTTCTTTTATTACGTTGGGTTGAAGCTGACTTGTAGAGGTTGTAGTAGACAAGTGTCATCACGTCCATTTTTGGATCGTGACAACATAGCCATCAACTGATCTTCACTTCAATTAGGATCCATTGAGCCTTTTTTTTAATGTTTATTTTTTTATTCAATTCATCTTAATTCGTCTAATTAAGCCTATTTGAAAATTGAGTTTTTTTTTCTTAACTAAAAGCCGTCACCAATAGGTTGTGAGCCTACATGTGTGAGGAGTTTGGCTAGACCTCTGCCATGTGATAAATAAGTAGAAATACTTACAAAGATTAGAGGGGGACATGGACGTTGCCTCTAACGAGCAAAAGAGATTGACCAAACTGTAATGACCCTCTTGGTCATTTCTGTGTCTTGCCTTCTGTGTGTCGTTTAGAGCGTTCCTATAGCGACCCCAAGTCATTTATGACTTTCTGGGACTGATAGTTCGGTCACCTGGTCGTTCGTTTGGTCCTAGTGTGAGTTTTTGTGTTTTGGAGCTTATGAACCTTGAACGATCATTTTCGATCAAAAGTTCAAGAAGATGACATCGGAATCCACCATTCGCGATTCCATCAGCTCCGTAAGGGTCATTTTAGGCTAGTAGCATGGTCGTCATGACTCCCGAGATTTTCGTGTGAGTCGGTGCGATTAGGCGTTTTAGCCTTTGGAATTTTGGCTTAAGTTTGACTTTGGTCAACATTCTGAGTAAACGCGCTCGGATGAGAATTCCGTCAGCGTGGTTAGCTCCGGAATGTCGAGTTTGGTCTAGATTGACCTTTCTTTTGTGTCTGGAGGTTCTCGATATCTTTCCGAGCCCTTTTGTGGGTTTTGACTTAAAATGACTTTTAGAAGTGGGACCCTCTTTTTATCGAAATGACCCCTGATGGAAATTTCGAATGCGCCGTTGAGTCTGGAATGTCGAATTTGGTATGGTTGCATATCTCGTTTGCGTGCACGGGGTTCCGAACGAGTTCGGAGCACCCCGTCGGAATTTTAAATTATGAAATTCTTGATTTTCTGCAATAAATTGCGAAAATCAGCCATTTTTCATAAATTTCAAACCCTCATCTCTCTCTCATCTCTCAACCGATTTGGGTGATTCAAAAGGCTAAGTTGTGAGATTTTTCGAGGACAACGTGTTGGTGAGCTCGGATAGTGATTTGGAGTCCCCGTTTGAGGTAATTTTCGAATAATACCTGCTGCCGACCTCTTTTTGTGAGCTTGATTTTAGAAATTTTTGAGACTTGTTTTCTTAGCCATTTTAGATCCGATTTTGGTGATTTTTGAGGCTATCTTGAATGGTTTTTCGAGGAGAACATTGTGGTGTTGTCAAATTTTACTGTAGACAGCTCGTTTTTGGTAAATTCACTGCTGTCCCATATCTAATTTTTGAGAAAATTTGGGTTTTAGTTGCTTGTTGATATTGTGTTGTTCCCGAGCCCCGAATTGTGTCCCATTATGAGACATGAGCTGGGGGAACTGGTTAGGACCCACTTTTGGGGTTAATTTCAGAATTTTCTGTGCGGGTCCCACAATTCCCGTTTTAACTCCAAAATTGACCCGTCTCTGTTTGTTGTGATTTTGGTGTCTAAACGACCGTATTAACGTTGTGACTCTATTTTTGATAGCGGGGAAGCGTTTAGAGGACGTTCGGAAAGGGAAAGCTCCGGAGAAGTGATTTTGGAGCGCGTGTGATCGGCTTTAAGGTAGGCTACGGTTTTCCTCTCTTAGATTGAGCTCGAAAATGTGAATGCATGTTGATTAGTTGGGATTTGGGTTGGGTAGTTATTGAATCCTGCGTAGGTGTTAAGAAATCATGTTTTCGGCTTATTTCGAGAATTATCGGGTGCAACCGTGAGCATGTTTTGTGTTATTAATGGACCCTCCTCGCTATGTGGAGTGCTTGCATGCTAATTCTTTGTTTATTTGAAGCATGTTGGGCCTTAGTTTAGGTTTGACTAGGGCTTGCCTTAGAAATACATGATTCGGATCCGATAGGCCTTAGTTTTGCCCCGACGTCGCTCGGCGGCTTAGATCCACGTAGGCGGGTGTAGCGACTTGGAGTCGATAGTTTGGGCCTTAGTTAGGTGATACTCTTTCTCCGACTTTAGTTATCCTTATTTTTCCCCGATGTTACGGCTTCACGAGTTACATCGGCAACACTAGTTCTACTTCGCGGTTGAATTTAATTTTCGATTTGGTTCCAAGGACTTATATTAATTAGCTATGTGTGGACGGCGTGCCACGGACATTTATGAGTGTGGATTGATTAAGACTCTTTCAGCAGCTACATTGGCACCTTTATAGAGCATCCGGTTTAAGGTCCGGCCTCTATTGCCCAAATACTTATATAGAGCATCCGGTTTAAGGTCCCCCTCTGTTATCGGAGACACCTATAGAGCATCCGGTTAGGTTCCGGCCTCTTATACTTGTTACTTGTGATTGGTTACTTGGGTACTCCTACTTGCATCCCAGGTTCGAGGTCCCAGCCTCGCCGCCGTCGGATTCTACTAATTAGGGTTGAGGTTAAGTTTAGATGTTCTTCATTCTTGGGTTCTTATATGCAATTCTCTTTAGTTATAGTTATTACGTGTACTCGTCGGGCTTATGGGGGTCTCATTCGGGTTTTTATTTAACTTGCGCATCTAGTGTACCTTACAGGGCTTATAGGGGTCCGGTTAGGTGTAGTTAGCTTATAAATTACTTTAGTTAGTTCTTTGTACACTCGTGTGCATTCCTTTATTACTTAGATTTCCGCTCTTGACCCTCGGTTTGTATTATTCCTTCTTTTCATATTGCCTTTACTTTTCAAGTTCAGTCGGCCTATGATGCCTATTGGGTACCCGTTGTTTTGGTACTCATGCTACGCTCTGCATCTATTTTGTGATGCGGTCCAGAACTAGTAGTCGGCCACCGATCGAGCTTGGAGCAGTCGATCCGGAGACGGGAGTGAGTACACGGCGTCTTGTACTATTTCGGTCTCCGTACTATATATAGACTTGTCTTTTACCTTTCGAGACGAGTCCGAGTCTGTTGTCCACTTGGGACTTGTACTCATTTTGTTAGTAGCTGTTTGTACTAGTGACTTCCGAGGTTCGGGAGGAATCTTTATTTGTATATATGTTTTTGGTTTGCTTAGTTTATTTATATTGTTATTTATCTACTCTTTGTTTAGTTTCTACCCTCAAACCCATTACTTGTTGTTCCGGGTTACGGGTTGGCTTACCTACTGGTGGGTTATAGTAGGTGCCATCATGACTTGAGAAATCGGGTCGTGACACAAACAATCTAAAAAAAAGGAAGTAGCCTATACGAGTTCCTTTCCAGGACTACAACAATTAATTAGTTAACCTAATTAAGCCTATTTGAAAATTAATTTATTTTTAAAAAAAAATTGACCTATGAGAAATGTCTTGAAATATTTTTTATTTTTTTATTTGATATGTTATACATAATCAATTAACCATATTGATTCAAATTCAATCCAATTCATTTATTTAGGGGTTGTTTGTACAGAAATTAATAACGCAAGAATTAGTAATGTAGGGATTAGTAATGCAGGGATTAGTAGTGCAGGAATTAGTAATGCATAGTTTATTTTTATCAAGTGTTTGGTTCATTGTTTCCAACCTCATCTTGTGTTTGGATTTAAACTCTTTAAAAATCTTCTTTCCAATTATACCTTGAATTATTATGTACTTGGGTCAAAGTAGATATTTGCCGGATAATATTTTTTTGTGGCCTTCTAACTAGCTATGAGAAGAACAATTTTGTTTGTCATGTTTCCTATTTTTCACTTGAATTATTTGAGGATAATAAATTGATCACTCACAAAATGTCAATTTTCAATTTTAAAAAGATAAACCATCTACTTTTAAAATTGGAAAGACGGTCAACAATGGTAAAATTGAATAAATCATCTACATTTACACATAAAAATTGCAAGTTATAGTTTTAATATGTATTTAATTTTTTAAATTATTCAAAATAAAAATAATTAGAAAACCACACAAATATATATATAAGATCACAAACGTCATATAGTGATATATTTGCCTTTTAAATTACTAAATATTAAATAACTCACATTTCAAATTTGTATTGAATTTATCTAGTAACAAACATTTCTCTCTATATTTATTTAAAATTAGTCACCACTCAAATTTGTAACAACAGTGTAATTTTTTAATGATAGTACTGGTCCTCTTTTGATCATTTCCGTCAAAAAGCTTCACGTTTGAGTCTTGTTGGGTGTAGTATTAAGCATTTTAATATTAAATATTATATTAAAGTGCCTCATTCTATAATGTCAAGATGTGCTGCTGCACGTTGGTGGCTTTTGTTGTGCATTATTTCTCACATTTAGGTTAGTGGTAGAATGTACGTGGCAATTAGAGTTGTCAATATAAAATTTAGGCTCATACATCCAAACTTGTCTATCTGAGACTTTGATATTTTACGGGCCAAGTCTAGCCCATTTTTATATGGGCTAGAAAATGTTCGACCCAACCCACAAGTACGTGGAGCTCTGAGGCTTCTTAGGGCCAACCCACTTTTTTAAAAGTTATATTTTTTTATAATTATTAAATTAAATTATAAATTATAATTTAAATTATCATAAATATCGACAAAACAATATTACATGGTGTTAATGTAACTACTTGTTAATCAAATTCACAAATAAAATTATCTTTATAATATTATTAAGTTTTTTTTTCAAGTAAAATTATAAATATCTAAATAGAAATGTTAACCTAACTGTTTTAAAATGATCAAATAAAATACAAAAAATATGACAATATTCCAACCATAAAAAAGTAAAAAATAAAATTCTTAAAAAATCATGAAACTTATGGAGTATCTAACACTTCATGAAACCTATGGCTATCTAACACTTCATGATCATCTTCATCAAGCATATCTGAATCAACTTGTGGGAAAGTTGTCTTAACATCTTCATTTTCATCTGCAATTTATATGCGGTTTCAATTAGTTAAATATTAAAAACTAACTAAATTGAGAATTATAATATTTAAATGTACACAAAAATATATTACCAGTTTGAGAAAAACTATGTAACCAGTTTCGAGTAACAACAAGTGTTTGGACATTTTCATGGTGGATGAAAAACTATACTTAGTGATTTCCTAAAAAACTTTAAATAGATTTTGAGGTTGGATCTCTTTAATTTTAAATTTTAATATTATATTATATTTTTTAATTAATTTTTACTAGCCCACAGGCTGGCCCTACCTATATTTCTCAAGCTCAGCAAAAATCAATGAGAATTCGAGTAGGGCTAAAAAGCCATTTTTTTAAATGGGCTCCAAAATTTTTAGCCCAGCCCTATTAAATCCTGGATTAGGCCAGGCTGTCCCACCAGGCCTAGCCCATATTGACGGCTCTAGTGGCAATAGGTTTTTATGAAATTTTTATAATTTCTTAACTTTTTATTTGATTATTATTTTATTTATAATTTATAAAACTTTTAAGGCATTACTTTTAAAAAAAAAAAATATTTATCCATATTACTATCCCACCTTCATCTATTTAATATAAGAAAAAATATCTCATCTATAAATAGTGACAAGTCTTAGGAGTATTTTATATTAAGTATAACAAAATACAGAGTGCTATTAAAAAGAGTTAATTTCTCATCTCCCCCTTTTGTGGGATTTTCTTGACAAAACTTGATCCACCTTCTTCATATGCTTGATAATCTTGCTCTTCACAAAATCTTCATGTATCACTTCTTTTCAGCTTATCATGATTTAAAATTTGATATGAGTTAAAAATTGAAGCAATCATTGTTACAAGTGATGAACATGGTTGAAAGTGGAGCTCATGAGTTAAACGTAATATACATGAGTTGAAAGTGGAGTTCATGCATTAAAAGTGGAGCTCATGTGTTAAAAGTAAAGATACATTAGTTAAAAGTGGAGCCCGAGCATTAAAAATTTTGATGGGGTTGAAAGTTGATTTTGTTTTAAGGATAGAACGACGGGGTTGTTGAAAATATATTTGAAAAATTTCTCCACATGTAGTAGCACAAATTAAAAATCTTCATTATCATCAAATTTATTGCAAATTGATTTGAAATCATTTGAACACTGTCTTCACTCTTGTTCAACCATTGGATAATTGAATATGTCTTTCACGTCTGCTTGTTAGGTTCGAAAGTAATTAGAGTGTCATGCGAGAAGGAACTGCAATTGCCTTATCATATGGTTGATAAATCAAGATAAAAAAACTTACACTAAAAATTAAAATATTATTATATGATTTAGCCAATTGACCTACATATGAAACACTAATAACAAGAAAATATTAAAACTATTGAGAGAAAATATCCCCATAAACAAAACTCTTTATTGACTACATTGTAAATGTTCTTGTTTTTTTAATATGAGAAAGAGGGCTATTATATGATTCCAAACATTTCATCTAAGGAAGGAATAACCTAAATATGGAAGAAAACATAAAAACATTTATGGTAATGTTTTGTTTTTCTTTTAACAAAAATTAAGAAAAATTACTTATATACACAATTTAAGTTTTCTTATTCTCCATTTTTCCCCTACCTCTTTTAAATATTTCAAAATCCCTTTTTCATTCAATTTTAAACTTCTGGATACATAACATTGGCTAGTGAAGCCCACGTTTGCACTTCCTTTTCAACTCTTTTTTTTTCTCCCTAAATTATCTCTTAATTGTTAGTTGTTATCGAATTGATTTCAAAACAATTCTCTCCAGAATTGTTAGCGTACCTATTTTTTTTCA
>JAJTWQ010000491.1:75000-84898 GCA_029007595.1 Solanum commersonii | reverse complement strand
GTTATGCGTTCATTTTACCTGATTGTTCCTTTTTCTTGACACACATCAACCCACACCCTAATGTCACCATGCTTCTACTAGTCACAAACCCACCGCCCCACGTTCCAAAAGTGAAAATTTTCGTTCGGTGAAAATTCTACCATTCCTCTTTCACCTCCTCAATCATATTCCATACAAATTGTTTCTACATCTCACTATCACCTCTTAAATAAGAAAATCTTCATTCTACAATAAAAAAAAAAGGGAAAATTCACAAAAACTAAGAATCAAGTTTTAAGATTTTCGATAAAACATGTTGAATAAATCGAGCATACTCTAGAAGAGCCTAGATTAGTAAAAGCGAGTTCTACTTTTGAAATAGAGGCTCAGACGTTTAACATATTGACTCAAGCCGCCGCCTAACAAGAATGCAACTCCCGTGCGAAAAGGGTGGTCCTTCACAAAAGAAGAAACAAATTACAGGAAAAGGAGAAGAAAAGTGAAGCAAAGAAAATTGGAAATCAGCCTAATCAAAAGGGATTAAATAGGAAGGGGAAAATGGTAGAACCCCCTTCTGATTCGTACCCATATTTTGTAAGCGAGAAAAAAAAATCAATAAATGTCGATATGTTTTTAAATTTTTGTCGGATTTTGTAAGCGAAAACACCATTCTTTACATGTTTTTTTAATTTTTGGATGATATATATTTGTTTTTGCTACAACTTTTTGCAACAATACAATATGCATTGTTTTATATTGTCAAGTTTATTTCTTTTGGTAATTTGTTCCAATTGGATATTGTCGCGCCCCATTTTTTGCAAAACGGGTTCTCCTTTTGAATGCACGAAGGTCGCCACCTAACAAATTAAGGCGCGTTGGGCACCTATCTAACCTAACTAATTCTAACCTAAAGGTCAACGAACCGAGATCGTAGGTAAGGGTTCAAATTACCTCGAGGGAAGGTGTTAGGCATCCCTCGAGGTCCACAAATAATGGGTCCCGCCGTATCTCATGCAATTTATGTGGGGGTTACAAGTAGCATTTAAAGGTCACTTTTACTTATTAGTTATTTGTTAATTAAGCATGCGGGAGCTAGGTGATAACTATCATTAAACAATTGAAGCTATTTAGTTATTCTAATTAATTAATTAAGCATGCAAATCTAATTGATATAATGGATAACGACCAAATGCTTAACAATTAATAAAGAGATAAGGGGGGTAAAACTTCGCAAAAATAGATATAGAAAGATAATTTTAATTATTTTATTTAGGGTTACCCCAACAAGTTATAATAATAATACACAAAGGGGAAAAAGGGAAAGGGGAGACTCTAAAGGACTTTACGGATCATCATCGATTTTCTTTATTTCGATTGGCTTCTCGTAGGGATAAACAAAACCAAAGTTTGTCATTAAAATCGAGTCGATGTCTGTCATCTCCCGTGGCCTAACTACCCCTACCCACCACCGCATGTTTTCTATCTCTAAAAGGTGCCTAGCGTCCCCTTAAGGTCCAAGAGGGCATTGAAACTACTATTAGGAAGGGGTTAAGACTGAAATAAACTCTAATAGGCCCACCTAGACACCAAGTCAAACAAATAAGACAACACTTAGCACGTAAATCTCATATTAGCCTCTAGGTTTTAATTAACATGCTTGCAAACAACACATAATTAGTGAAGGGTCTCATGCTAAAGTGTGTGGACATATAAACTGACAGCAGGTAACACAAAATGTAGCAATTAATTAATAAAAGGGCGGATAATTATGACATAATGCAAATTTTAGTTGTAAACTGACTTAAAGGTGGCCCATAAAGTAAATTTCTTTTTATTTAAAGCAGGCCAAACTATTAATGCAGACAATAACCTTAAGTAGCAGTCAATTTATTAAATGCAAAAATTAATAGCTGAATTCAAATGGCAAAGCAATTAATACAATGCAGAAAATTGATTAAGTTGAGCAGATTCTATTTTAAACATGCTGAAAATTATTTAAACTAATTAATTGACATTGATTTTATTAGTTAAGTCCTACAGACATAAATTTCTAATCAATTAGCATGCTGAAAATTAAGCCTATAGACATGATATATAAGTGATGAAACAAAAGATATAACAATTGCATGCATAATTATTACTTAATTCAATCTGGGGTTTGAAGTAGGGGCCTGCAACAATAGTTGCTGACATGGTTGCTAAACATATAAAATCAAGAACGCGATTATTAACTGAATTTTGTTATTTTTGGGGTA
Source organism: Solanum commersonii (assembly GCA_029007595.1). Taxonomy (NCBI): domain Eukaryota; kingdom Viridiplantae; phylum Streptophyta; class Magnoliopsida; order Solanales; family Solanaceae; genus Solanum; species Solanum commersonii. Next base: position 82,664 of record JAJTWQ010000491.1, on the reverse strand, counting down.
GACAAATTATCTTTTAATTAAAAAAAAGAGTGATTATAACCGTAACTTATAATATGCAGATTTTACATAACAAAAACATATTGTCATGCACAAGTTATTATATTTTTATTTTTTAAAACATACTGAAAATTTATGAGAGCATGACTTTAGCAAGCTGATGTATTTAAACTAAATAAATTAATTTTATTAATTATGTCCTATAGGCATGAATATATAATGATTATTTCAACATATATGCATAAACACTACACCCAAGTAACATATTAAAACAGAAAAATAAAACTATACGCAAGAGATCTAAAGCAAATTTTGTAGCATATTAGTAACTGGACACTTATTCTATGATATACTTTCAGAGAAGAGAGAAATTGATGATCTATTAAACAAGCAGGGCAGTAAACATGTAAGGGTTACATTATTTTTTATATGTTATAGTTAAGAATGTAGTCTTACCAATCGGCTAAATATTTTGAAATGGGGCAATTTTAAACACATGATCGATTTCGGCAAGATTAAGCAAGTGATCAATGATAATAACAATTTATTTTATTTTAGTTAGATCTTAAGTGAAGGTATTAAAATATGAACAATCAAAACAGTCGTCATCCTACAGACATACTTTCTAGATGTCATCCTACAGACATACTTTCTAGAACAAGTAGATTTATAATATAACAAGTAGCACATAAATTCACTCCCCTTTGGACGATCCCCAATTATTTCACATATATAATGAGTTAGAGTTTACAAATTATTGCACGACAACTAATAGAAATTAGATAATATACAAACATAAAGTAAACAAAATTCAACTTGTCAAATGTTTTCCTTCCACGTCAACTCTTCAATATCTTGAATCTTAAAACCAAGATCCCCGTTAAAGCAAAGAGAAATATAGCCGGATATATGTAAAACAAATATGCGCGACAAAATATTGTTCACACACACGAGACTTACAATCACTTAAGCAAATCACACAAAACGTATCACATAGGAGAGAGGGTGAAGATTGATCCGGTCGCCTCTTTGTTCATTTAAACAAATAACATATGTGAACTAATATACTAATGCAACACAAGGAGTTATATTGATCAAAGGAAACTAACCAATTAGCATATTAATTATTCAGCAAGGACGACAAATGAACTCCAAGAATCGACCCGAACACAGCAAAATCAAGTAAAGCAACACTTCTCTCACTGTTCACCAGATCTTTAATTCCTTTTTTTGAGAGTAATTTAGTTGTTAAAGCATGAGTGTTTTCTTATGCTTAGAGTGTATTATTTATAGTTAAAGCATGAATTGTTAAAGGGTGTAAATATTAAAGCCTTTGTTGATGTTTAAGCGTGAATGTTCGTCCCCTAAAATAATGAAGGAGGGGTTGTTCTTATAGTGAGCGGGAGGGCTACATAAATAAAGGAAAAGAAAATAAAGAGAGTAATTATGGAATTTTATTTCCTTAAGTAGACAAAGTAAGAAGAATCAAATAAAGTCCTTTACCAGAATGAGTAAACCAAGTTCAACTTTTTGCTAAGGTAAGAGATCAATTAACAACCGTAAAAAAAAAAACATGCAATCACACAAGACAGGAATAGTTATGCTTTAAAAAGGAAAGCACATAATTATAACTTAAAACCTGGAGAGAGTATTTTATATTAAAGGAGAGAAATATTTACGCATAAATTAAGGATCAAATTTTACATACCTTCACATGCTAATTTCTAGCACCTCTGCCATATTGGAACAAAAGTTAGCAGATTCTAGTGGCAAAGCAAATAATTAGCAACTATTAATTCAATTTTAAAAAAAATGGATAAATCGAGATTAGTAAACAAAGACGAAAATTGAGGTAAATCGGACTAAATCAGATTTAACTAATAACGGAAGGTGATTGGGATTAATCGAAGAAATAACCCATGCAATTTGGCAAATCACTCAATTAATGCCCAATCTTACCGAATCACTGCAAAAAGTTAGACACAAGCAACTAAGACTATAGCATCTTTTCTCACAGAAGACTCTATATCATAATCAACCATATGGAAAAACCAATGTTAAAGAAAGATCAGATCAAATACTTAAATAGTGCCAAAACAAATGAGCAAATTCAAACCTAAAATGAATTCCGCCTAAAACATGCTTAAGAAGAGATAATCTGAGCACTACACTTTAAGAATAAAGATGTTAATCAAGAAATTTAAAAGGAAAACTAACCAGTACGGATCTGTTAAGATCCGTCTCAAAAATTTCGATGTAGTTGTTGGATTTTGGAGCTCACCTAAGGAGGAAATGCAGCGGCGTCTGGCGGTTGTTGCTTTGCTTGCTACGCGGAGCTGCTGTTGCGGAGTCGCTGGCCGGAGCTGTTGCTGTAGCCGGTTGCAGCTGTGCTTCTCGGAGCTGCTGTTTGCCACGCCTGGCTGTGGTTGTCGAAGCTGCTGGTTCCAGTGGAGGAGTTGTTTGCTGCTTCTGGTTGCTGGCTTCGTCCTCTTCGCTGCTACTGGTTGCTCACTGGAGTTGTTGTCCAGCTGTTTCCTTCGCCTGAAAAGGAGGAGAAGAAGAGATAGGGGCAAGGGGAGATAAAAGAGACAGTGTGAAGGGAGAGAGAGGGCGCCGGAGAGGGAGACAGGGAGGAGGAGAAGTGACTGCCTCCGGTGGCTTTTGTTGAAAAAAATGGTGAGGAGAGAGGGTGGTGGCTGCCTGGAGAGGAGAGGAAGAGATTTTTTTTTAGGGTAGGGAGTCTTTTAGTGTTGAAATAAGAAAGATGGGAGGATTAATTTCTATCTGTCCGATCAAGATTAGATGTAGGGTTCAGATTTAATGGAGAAGGATGAACGGTTTAGATTAAAAGCTGAAAACTTAAAAGTCATATACAATTGACTTTGAAATGGCTAAAAATGAAAATGGAATTGACATGAAAGTGTGGCTATAATTGCAATACAATTGCGTGAATACTAAATATAATTGTTTTAGATAAAATCGATTAAAATTTTAAATTCGACCTATTTTTAAAAATATGTATTTAATCGAATAGCATTTCCCAAAAAAGGTTAAAGGTTGGTCAAAATTGGGTGTCAACAGATACCAACTTCATACAATTTTATTTTTAATTTGTCAAAAGTTTTCAAGTTAGATACCAAGTTTATACAATTTGGATATCAACATTAGCCAAATATTTATTAGACTTAGTTTTGAAAAACACCTCATAAACATAGTACACAACAATTGTATACGTTGTTACACTTAAGCTTTCCAAATGGATATCACATGAATTACACATAACTAGTTTTACGTTTTGTTTCTTATAATTTTCAGTGGATACCGGGTTATATCAAAATGCATACCAATTTGATAGATCATTAACTAGTTTTAGTTTGGATAACTTGGTTTGAAATCTTAAATACGTCTTGTTGTTTTTATTTTTGAAATGGAATTATAGTTCGAAACCATATGGACACTAATTAAAATTACACGAAATATTTTATGTTGGCTTACATTGTATTTAATTGATCTCCAAATTGAAAAATAAGAATGACATTAAATTGATATCCAATTTCTATAAATTTGGGAAGAATGAAGCTGACAATGTAAAACAGTGACCATTTTATATTGTATTCACCTCAATTACATATTGTTTTATATTTTTTTCAAGTCGGACACCAGGTGAACACCAAAAGAATACCAATTGGAAATTACACTAATTAGTATCTATGTAACTTCAATTGCATACCAAATGGATACCAATTACATACCAGCATTACTTAATCAATTGTTCACTATATATTTGAAAAATAATGAAAAATTGATTAAGTGATACTGATATTTTGGCTTACATTGTATCTACTTGTAACGATCGGGTTTCGTTGTTATAGAAGAACCAACGGGAAAAATTTTAGGTCGGAAAATATTTTCGTCGTATTTGGATTTTTCCCAACCTAGTCCAGATTTGGACGAAATCGGAGTCCTTAAGGTGTAGGGAAATCTGGTAACAATCTGGTGATTCAATTATGATTCTGATTACATGAGTAGTTACATAACTCGTTAAAATCAGTACGACTTTACGGAATTGAATTCGGGTGAGTAGAACTCCCAAAAATCAATCTTGGCGTAAAAGGTATTTTCTTAGCGTCGTTGGTTAGAGATGTGTTGTGAAATGGAATTTTAGAATTCTTGAATTAGCTCTCTAACTCGCCTAACTTCGCATTGGCGCCGCTTTTTCCCTTTTGGCGGGGACGCTACGGCGGGTGACGTCCGTTATGGCGTACGCGAATTTAAGTCGTTAATAAACCCCTAAACGACCTCATTATGCATTTTTTGACTTTTAGAGCTAAGGAACGAACCTCCGGTGACTCCTACTCATTTTTCACCATTCTTGAGGCTAAAGGTAAGCTTTTCACTTCCAAAATCTATTTTGCAATTCGTAGAACGTAATATAATGGGTGAATATTGACGGGGGAGAGGGTTTTGTTATAGATTTTATGGTGAAACAACTCTAATTTGGATAATTGGGATCATGGGTTTGATTTAGGGTTCATAGAATTGTAAGTAATGGGTAATTAATGATCATTTATTGATTCCCGTATTATATTGATTGTTTGTAGACCAAGAACAAGCGAACGAATCGGGAAAGGGAAGGATCAAGTTTCTTAGGGTTTCAAGCTTGTTTTGAGGTTGGTGATGGTTTTGTGATTCTATGATTGTGTGATGTATGTTTGTTCTTGATTCATTATGATACTTGTATATGTATGAATGTTGCATTGTTGATCACAACACTTGTTGTAAATAAGATAGATGAATGATGATTGCCACGAAATCATGACTTAATTGTATAATCTTGAATATATACTTGTGTTTGTGATTGTGGTGTGTTGAATGGATCGTTGTCACGTTAGGCATAACTAACTTGGAACGATTGTCACGTTCTAGCATTAAAATGGGATCGGTTGCCACGTTACGGTATAACATTGGGATCGGGTACCACGTTGCATATGCTAACTGTTTGGGTTTGGATTCCATGAGAAGACCAATGATGTGATATAAAATGTGAAATTGATCGTTGTTCGTAAATATTGATACTGTTGTATATGTTGATATATATGTATGTGATTATATTGTTGTTTTGACTTGTTTATGTTACACTAGTGGGATAGCCGCGTGATCCTACCAGTGCACTGTGATTGTGTACTGATATTGTATTTTCTCTTTTTTTTTTTTTAGTACAGGGCATCTTTAAGGGGCTACTAACAGACCTTGCTTAGGAGATCAGTGATCATCACTTCGAATTCAAGGGTGAGCCAATTCTTCTGGGCTGCCATTGGATTCTTTTTCGTCTATGTCCACTATTTCCGGACTTAGACATTTGTTTTAGTTAGTTCATTAGTATAGGGTTGTATCCCTTCTTGTTTAGACTTGGTTCATTATTAGATGTTTTGGTACATTGACTTTCAAGTTCTAGGTTATTCTGCTTTGTTTAGTTCGTTGTTAGACTTTTGTTGGAGTTTATGAGAACTTCCTATTTCTTTCCTTAGTATTTAACTTGTTTCTATAACTTAAATGCCTTAGTTTTTGGTTTAGCTGATTGGTTTGGGTTGTAGTAGTGGTTCTCCCACCGAAAGGTTAGTGTGGGTGCCAATCACAACAATCTGGGTCGTGACAAAGTTGGTATTAGAGCCTAGGTTCATTGATCTCGATGTACCAAAACGAGTCTAGTAGAATCTCGCGGAATAGTACGGGGACGTCTTTACTTTTCTTCAAGAGGCTATAAGACTTTAGGAAATCTCTCTGTTTTCTCTTGTCTCCTTTCGTGCTATGACTTGATTCTAATTGGTATTTGACGATTCAAATCTGTATCTAACCTCCTTCACTCTTCTGTTCGCAAATGATTAATACTAGATTTAACGGTGTTAGGCCCGTAGTTCCCGTCAATACTCCGGTCGAGGAATGCAGCAAGAGGTTGCAATCGAGGCAGTGATAGATTAAGAGCTAGGGGTAGAGGTCGTGGAATAGTAGCACCTGTTGGAAATTGAGCTCCTGTTGAGAATGCTCCTGTGAATAAGAACCCTCATGCGTATCATGAAGAGATTGAAGAGAAGAATGTTCATGTTGAAGATGTTGAGGATGTGGAACAAGAGGAAGAGGTTCAGGCTGGGACTACATGTGTTCCTAATTTGGATCTAGTGTTAGCTCAACAGATCATGTCATTCTTAAAGGAATTGGTTGGTCCTGGAGTGCTTCCTTCTGCTCAAGCAACTCAAGCTCCTACTAATCCTCATGTTGCTAGCACTGTGAAATGTTGACTAAGGTTTTGAAGCTAAAGTCTCGTGTTTCTTGGTTCTAAGAATAAGGATGCTTATGAGTTCATCTTAGATTGTTATGAGAGGCTTCATAAATTGGAAATTATCCATCAGCATGGGGTTGAGTTTGTGTCCTTTCAACTTCAAGCTGAGGCTAAGCAAAACGTGGAGAGCTTACATGGAATGCGGATCTTCAACTTTATCTCCCTCACTTGGACCCAGTTTCATTCTCTTTGTTTCTAGAGAAGTATGTGCCTAGGACTTTGAGGGATCGCAAGAAGGATGAGTTCATGGCTTTAGAGTAAGGTGGTATGACCGTGGTCGCTGTATGAGGCCAAGTTCCATGCTTTGTCTAGATATGCTACTCAATTGGTGACTGCGAGGGAGAGAGAATCCGATTATTTATTAGGGGATTAAATTTTTGAGTTGCAAGTATTATCCGTTCATATGACTTCTACAAGGAGGAGTTTTAATGAGGTAAATGTACTATGTTAAAAAAGTACGAGGGATGAGGCGGACGGTCAAGAAATAAAGCATGGGCCAAAAGGGCTAAGAACTCGGGTAACTTTCAAGATTCTTATTCCAAGGGGTCCGAAGGCCAACGCTTGTAGCTGCCAATTCATCCGATATGCCCGCCTCTACGAGGTAGTTACTCGAAAACTCCATCTCATAATTTTAGGATAGCCGAGGAGTCGTGCCTTCGATGGGCGGCAAACCATCTTTTGATCGTACTTGTTACAACCGTGGAGAACCTAGGCATATGAGAAGAGATTATCCCTACCCACGTGTGTTAGATTCGCGCAAAGAACAGTCTAGAACAATGGTACCCGGGAAATGGTAATAATGGTAAAGGACGACCACAAGGTAGGCGAGGAGATAATCGGCGAAGTCGTAGAGGTAGAGGAAATGGTAATGCAAGCGAGGTAATGTGCAACCGGGCGGGGAAGTGGTTCTTCAAGATGATAGGGCTCGGTGTTATGCCTTTCCTAGAAAGAATGAAGGCGAGAGGTGTCGACGCGTTAATCATAGGTACTATTCTTATACGTGGCCCTAATGGCTAATGTGTTATTTAATGGGTTCTACTTATTCATATGTATCCGTGAGATTTACCTCGGATTTTAATATGATTTGTGATATTCTTGATGCCCCTATTCGTGTTTCCACCCAATTGGAGAGTTAGTCATAGTTACCCATGTCTATCGTGTTTGTCCTATTTTATTTATGGGATTTCAGAATTGGATTGATTTAGTGATTTTGGATATGATTGACTATCACATAATCTTAGGCATGACTTGGTTGTCCCCCTATTATGTTGTGCTTAATTATAATACTAAGTCTGCAACTCTAGAAATTTCGGGATAGCTCTTCCTCAAA
>JAJTWQ010000491.1:50000-52500 GCA_029007595.1 Solanum commersonii | reverse complement strand
TTAAAAAAATCGAGAACCCACTCATGGGACAAGAAACCCTTCCCGCATCAGGCACTAATAAATTTTTAACGTCTAATTAGATCGGGAATCATTCAAATTAAGAACAAAAGCTCGTTGCTTTTTCTTTCCCTATAATTTAATTGAAGCCGCAGCCTTATCCATTTATTCATTCGACCCAACTTTATTTTGTTCCGTTCCAAGAATTCTAACACAGTTTTATACCCATCTAGGAACAATGAAATATTTTCAGAACTTTCCGTTGATACGACATGCTATTTTTACCATTCATTCCCTTTCAGGATCAGTCGCGGTCTTCCAAACTTTACCGAGAGTATGGACGAATCCCTCACTTCATCCATATGTGTAAAAGACACTAGCCGCACTTAAAAGCCGAGTACTCTACCGTTGAGTTAGCAACCCGAAGAAAATATCGAAAAAATTATGTAGATCCAATCCGAAGAAAAAGAAATAACTAGAGTAGACAAGACAACCAAAAACCATTGAAAGAAGAAATCTAAAAAAATACATTTACACTTTCTAATTCATTTAAAACATAAAATAAAACTAAATAGATCCACTTCATTTATCACAATGAATTATATTTGTTCGATACACTGTTGTCAATATAAATATTGAATATTGAAAAAAAAAAAACAAAAAAAAAGAAATTTCAATTGAAAACAATAAAAAGTAGTAAAACACGGGCTTGTGCTGGATTGGACCTACAAATCTAATCCAAATAAAATAGATACAAAAAAGTATAGATGGGAGAATAAAAAAAAAAAAATAAGTGGAAAACAAAACTACAATTTACTTTAATTTACTTAGATTTATTGAATTCATAATGGATTCAATCAAGTTAACTGAGATAAGCAAACTTGATTTCGTTCCGAAATGCCCGAATTTAATATTTCGAAGATCAATAAAATAAGAGGTTTTGTCGTTATAGAACACGGAATTCACTGGAAGCAATGATAAATAAATACAAATAGAAAAGGAAAGGGAGGAAATACAAAAAAATAGAAGAGAAAAGTCATACAAAGTTATATACAAATCACTACCCCCTTTTTTGTATTTCCTTAATTTATTTCCTTAATTGAATTTCGGTTGATTAAGACGAAGTTCCTTAAAAACCTCTGCCTTCTTTAAAATATCCTGAACAGTTTCTGTAGGTTGAGCCCCTTTTTCAAGGAAATATAAAATAGCAGGAACATTTAAATAAGTTTGATTCTTTATCGGATCATAAAAACCCACTTTCTGAAGATCTTTTCCTTCTCTTCGGGATCGAACATCAATTGCAACGATTCGATAGACGGCTCATTGGGATAGATGTAGATGAACAACACCCCCCCTAGAAACGTATAGGAAGCTTTCTCCTCGTACGGCTCGAGAAAAATGATTGATTCGAAGTTTTGTCTCTGTATGGAATTCTATCTAAGAAATGACAACTGGATCCATAAAATGATCAAAGCAATTAAAGATCTAAGTCTTTTTTTCTTCGTTCTTCCTTAAAATGAAAAAGAAACCATTCATACTCTCATAACTCAAGTTGGATAACTTTCAAACAGTTCAAAGGAAAATCTTTCGGCACTTTCATTTATTGAGCGGTCTTTCCTCCTTTTTTGTTTGTCTCGTTTAAAATCGGATTCTTCAGTCTGATCCAGTTATTAAGACAATTAAAAAGGTGTTTCCTTGTTCTGGGATCCTTTATCTTTGTTTTATTTTAAATCATTGGGTTTAGACATTACTTCGGTGCTTTTTAATCCTTTCAAAATGGCAGCAACATACCCTTTTTGCGATTTTTATGAAAGAATCCTACAAGATGATGGATTCCCTCGTGAAACACTTTGGATCGAAAAAGTTTGATCAATTCCAATAAATTTTTTCATTTTAAACTTGCTCGAATTGGATTCTTTCGATTTCCATACCTAAGATATATTTACGAAGTTGTTTCAATTTTTTTATTGATTGGCATTAACCCTAGACCCTTGCCCCGAGAAATAAATTAATACTTTCTACTCGAGCTCCATCATGGACTATTTACATTCCAAGACAACAAAAAACGAGGGGTTCTAGTGAAACAGAACCCATGATGTCGAGCTAAGAGCACCTTCATTCCTACAAAAAATGGTGGATGTACAAATCCACAACGGATCGTGTCCTTCAAGTCGCACGTTGCTTTCTACCACATCGTTTCAAACGAAGTTTTACCATAACATTCCTCTAAGAACCGGTATGGAATTGATTCAATTATGGAATCATGAATAGTCATTGGTTGGGCTGATGTATAAACACCATAATCTAAAGTATTTTCTATATCTTCTATATCTATAGTCTATAGATATAAATAATACTATAGATATAGGTGGATAAATATTTTTCTGAAGAAGTCTTAGTAAGACCCCATCGCTAATATTAAATTGTCTAACATTATAATATTAATTAATAAATATATATAATAAATAATTTATTTATATAAATAAAATAAGACGAATAAACG
>JAJTWQ010000491.1:37500-40000 GCA_029007595.1 Solanum commersonii | reverse complement strand
GTACCATGACCAAAATGAACTCCTGCCTCCATCATCTCTTCCAAATTTATGTTCCAATATCTTCTTGTCATTTCTCCCCACAACCTCCCCCCTTTTTTTTATTCTTTTTCAAAAAAAAAAAAAGACGAGGAACCCTGAACTGAAATAAATAATTGTTCCGATGGAACCTTCTCTTCTACTGTAGATTGGACGTAGATACACGACCCAAACCATTATTCTTTTCTATTCATTATTCTTTTTATTACCAAAGCAAATAACCATACCAAATACAGATAGCGAAAGAGATGAATCCGTTGTTAGGAATCATTAAATCCTATAAATGATTGTTCGGGTATGTCGTGGAATTTTTTTGAAAGACAAGAATCAAATAATTTTCTGTGGTGGAACAAAATATCTCTCATCTCCCCCTCGAATAGATTCGTTTTTTTTGTTTCCAAAGGAATGTTGTTATGTTGTTTTGAAGGGTGCACTAATCCCTTGAATCCGGTACCAACGGGTATCACCCCCCCCAAAACAACGTTCTCTTTCAGGCCTTTCAACCAATCGATACGACCCCGGAGAGCCGCTTTTGCTAAAACTCGAGCAGTTTCTTGAAAACTTGCTTCAGATATGAAACTTTGAGTATTGAGAGATGCTCTTGTTATTCCCAATAAGACGACTCGGTAACAGATCGCTTCTTCTAAAGCGCGCCCCATTCGTTCTGCTCGCAACAATCCAATAAGTTCTCCGGGTGAAAAAACATTAGACATTCCATCTTCTGAAATCAACACTTTTGATGTTATTTGACGTACAATAATTTCTATATGCCTATTATGAATCTGCACCCCCTGGGAGCGATAAACCTGTTGGATTTTATTAACCAAAGAGATTCGGCTTTGCGCTATAGTTAGCTCAGCACCAATCAAGAATCCCCAAGGAATTCCAAGAATTCTTGGTATACATTTGTTCCAACTCTCAACCCTCTTTTCTAGATTCATGGATATTGAATCAATCGAACGCACTTCTAAGACCTGTTCTACTTTTGGAAGACCCTGTGTTATATCACCAGATCTCGATTTTTCATATATAAATGTAACTAATGTATCTCCTTCGTAAAGGGTTTCCCCATAATGGCCATGAACAGTTGCTCCGGGGTGGCCAAATAAGGCTTAGCTGATCGTATCACTATCGAGTCAACTTGAACAAGTATAACTTGACCCGATTTGAGGGGCGGTCCATTTTTGGCTATACATACATTTTCACAAATAAACTGTCCAAGACTAATTATTTTAGATGTCTCTGCACAATAATTGTGATGGAGAAAAGACCAATTCAAATTGACTGGATTTAAAATAATGTTACGGCATGGATCGGGATTAAAAATTTTTCCATTTTCATCCATTAAATAATATTTTAATTTAATCACTTGAAAAGTCTGTTTTAAATTGTCAAGTTGCAAATATTTAGTTACTAAGATCTGATTATGAGTTATTAAATGGTAAGATGAATAAAAATTCTCAATTGGAAGGCATGTTCCTAAAGGGCCCAATGAATTCCTAATTGGAATTAGGGGATCTTTTTTAATTGATTCTTTTACCACACTGTGATATTTTACATCTTTGAATGGCTCCATTCGAGAACAATTGGCTGCTGACAAAATTATCAACGACTGACATTCCTTATTTCTATTCAACAACGTATGAATAGTTCCTTGAGGTTGGTTAAGAGATTGTTGAATTTTTGCCTTGGAATAGGAATAAATGGCAGAAAAGGGGTTGATATTGGTACAATCTGATCCATTATCAGAGAGCAATCCTGACCCCGACGGATCATTCCTTTTTCCGATATACGAAATAGGGGATTTCACTAAGTTGATTCTTAGGAAATGTCGAATCAAACCATTTGTCCTTATTTCAACAAAAGAAGCACGGGCTTCTTCGCAAGAAGAACTTTTTTTGTCTTGGTTCCAATTCAATACTAAACAAGTCCGAACTAATTGAATACTTGTGTCAGAAATTCCTCGAATCGGTTTGCCATTTCCATAAAGGATATAATTGACAATTCGAAGTTGCACATTATCCCTTTCCTGCAATGGATCCGGTGGAAAAAGGGTTCCTAAATTTATACCGTCCGTTATTTCATATGTGACGACAGGTCGAACTAAAACAAAAAACCTTTTCTTACTAGGTGTAATTCGTTGGACATAGATCCAATTTTTAACTTTTTGTATTCCTTGGAATTTCTTTTTCCTGTTCCTGGTGGTATCAAAACGCCGGTATGTCTGGATATCTTATCCGTCTCTCCAGGAAAATGGATATCTCCAGAAAAGATTTTCAGTTCAATTCGTTTTTTTTTTTCTCTCTCCACCCGGACCAACCCACCGACTCGGCTTCTTAGATTTAAGGTGATTTGTGTATCGACCCCAACGATACTATTGTTCCGTACCATTATGGAAGAAGATCCGGGCAAGATATGCACCTCTTCAGGAATGAAAAAAAATCGATCTACTTTCATTTGGTAT
>JAJTWQ010000491.1:0-27500 GCA_029007595.1 Solanum commersonii | reverse complement strand
CAATTTCAAAGGGACAATATGTGTTCCTAGAGTAGATGACTTGATTGAGAAATTGTTGGTAGAGTCTCATGGTGCTCGATATTCTATTCATTCGGGGGTGAGCAAGATATAGAGATCTGAAACGAATTTATTGGTGGCCGGGCATGAACAAAGACATAACGAAGTTTGTGGCGAAGTGTGAAAATTGTCAGCAAGTGAAATATGAACATCAAAGGCCTGCAGGTTTACTTCAAATAATGTCAATTCCAGAATGGAAGTGGAAAAGAATAGCCATGGATCTTGTTGTTGGTCTTCCCAAGACTTTGGGAAAATTTGATTCTATCCGTGGTACCTAATTCACATCCAAGTTTTGGAGAAAATTGCATGATGAATTGGACAGACAACTTACTTTTAGTACAGCCTTTCATCTACAGACAGACGGACAGTCAGAGAGGACTATTAAAGTGTTGGAAGACATGTTAAGGACATGCATTATTAACTTTGGAGGACATTGGGATAAGTTCTTACCTTTGTGTGAATTCTCCTATAATAATAGTTATCACTCCAGGATTGATATGGCACCATTCGAGGCACTCTCTGAGAAGGGATGTAGATCACTCATAGGATGGTTTGAGGCTGGCGATGTGAAACTTTTGGGGGTTGATTTAGTGAAGGATGCTCAAGATAAGGTGAGGAGTATTCAAGCTAAGCTCATAGCAACCTAGAGTAGACAAAAGAAGTATGCGGATCCTAAGGTAAGAGACATGTTATTTCAATCCGATGAAAATGTTCTTCTTAAGGTATTACCCATGAAAGGGGTGATGACTTGATAAGAAGGGTAAGCTAAGTCCTGGATACATTGGTCCATTTGAATTTCTTGAATGTGTAGGATCGGTAGCGTATAGATTGGCTTTACCTCCTAATTTATCAAGTGTTAATCCAGTATTTCATGTGTCCATGTTGAAGAGGTATCATGGTGGTGGGGATTATATCATTAAGTGGGACTCAATTGTGTTAGACAAAGACCTCCATTATGAAGAGGAACCGATTGCAATTCTTGATCGTGATGTGCACAACTTGAGGACCAAAGAGATTAAGTCTGTGAAAGTCCAATAGAAGCATCACCCAGTTGAGGAAGCTACTTGGGAAATCGAGAGGGACATGCGAGCCTAGTATCCCAAATTGTTCGTCAATTCAGGTAGTACTTCATCCTTTCTTAGCCTATTTTCCTAAGTTTGTTACTCGGGGACGAGTGATGGGTAAGTTGGTATCTATTGTAACAATCGGGTTCCGTCGTTATAGAAAAATTAACGGGAAAAGTTTTGGGTCGGAAAACTTTTTTGTAGTATTTCAATTTTTCCCAATCTAGTCCAGATTTATACGAAATTGGAGTCCATAATGTGTAGGGAAATCTAGTAACAATCGGGTGATTCAATTATAATTTGTTTACATGAGTAGTTAGATAACTCATTAAAGAATCCGTACGACTTTACGGAATTGAATTCAGGTGAGTAAAACTCCCAAAATCGATCTTGGTGTAAAGGGTATTGTTTTAGCATCGTTGGTTAGAGGTGTGTTGTGAAATGGGAATTTTGAAATTCTTGAATTACCTCTATGTCTCGCGTAACCCGCATTGGCGCAGTTTTTTTCCGCTATAGCGGGGTGACGACCGTTGTGGCTGGCTCGACGCGAATTAAAAGTATGATTTTTACGTCCCAAATCCATTTTCTGATTGGTAGAACGTAATAAAATGGGTGAATATTGATGGGGGGTTTGTTATAGATTCTATGGTGAAAACAACCCTAATCTGGATAATTGGGATCATGGGTTTGATCTAAGGTTCATAAAATTGTTAGTAATTCGGGTAATTAGTGATTGTTTATCGATTCTTGTATTATATTGATTGTTTGTAGATCAAGAACAAGTGGAACGAATCTGGAAAGGGAAGGATCAAGTTTCTTAGGGTTTCAAGCTTATTTCGAGGTAGGTGATGGTCGTGATTCTATGATTGTGTGATGTACATTTGTTCTTGCTTCATTATGATATATGTGTGCATATGAATGTTGCATTATTGATCACACTTGTTGTAAGGAGATAAATGAATGATGGTTACCATGAAATCATGACTTAAATGTATGATCTTGATGATATACTTGTGATTGTGATTGTGATTGTGGTGTGTTGAATGGATCGGTTGCCACGTTTCGGCATAACTAACTTGGATCGGTTGTCACGTTCCGGCATAACTATAGGATCGATTGCCACGTTCAGGCATAATTATAGGATCAGATACCACGTTCCGATATAACTATTTGGATTCCATGAGAGAACCAATGATTTGATATAAAATGTGAAGTTGTTCGTTGTTCGTAAATGTTGAAAATATTGTATATGTTGATATATATGCATGTGATTATAATGTTGTCTTAACTTGCTTATGTTGCACTTAGTGGGATAGCCATGTGATCCTACCCGATACACTTTGTGATTGTGTGCGTGCACGCGCTGCTTTTATTTTTGTTGAGTACGGGGCATCAGACTTCGTTTAGGAGATCAATGATCGTTCGAATTCAAGGGTGAGCCAATTCTTTCGGGCTGCCATGGGTTCTCTTTCGTCTATGTTCACCATTTTCGGACTTAGACTATGTTCTATTAGTTATTAGTACATTAGTTGGGGGTGCATCCCTTCTTGTTTAGACTTGGTTCATTGTTAGATGTTTTGGTACATTGACTTCTAGATTCTAGGTTATTTCTTCCGCTTTGTTTAGTTCTTGTTAGACTTTTGTTAGAGTTTATAGGAACTCCCTATTTATTTCCTTAGTGTTTAACTTGCTTCCGTAACTTAAATGTCTTAGTTTTTAGATTAGTTATTTGGTTTGAGTTGTAGTAGTGGTTCTCCCACCGAAGTGTTAGTGTGGCATCAATCACAACGATCGATCGTGACAGTGATAAAAGCATTAGCTTTATGACAATTCTTATGTTGATATGTAAATGAAAAATAATATTTTAATGGAAAAATCACCCCATGCATCTATTTAAGGGTTATTATTACCTTCTTTATATCTACTTTTTTACTACTTATAAAGTTTTTAATTACAAGTATTAACATAACGGTTTTAATTTATGTATCAACTAATTATATTTTATCAATTAATTTATATAATGTTAATAGGTGAGAGAAAGAGAAAATTATGAGAGAGAATAAGTTGCTAATTATCAATTACATCTTTCAAGGAAGAGTCTCACATACCCACGTTTCTTTTTCCACCATGGTTACTCTTTCTCTTCAGCTTCTCCATTGTTCTTCTTCTTCATTCAAACGAAACTTCCGCAAATTTTGTACACAGTGTCAAGAATCAAATTTTCGGTTCTCAAACAAACATGTCGAAGAATCAAAATGTTTATCACACACCTAAAAAGAGTCCTAGATTTGTAGAGGATTTATCTAATCTTGAAATAGAGCTTCCAAGTTTTTATATTCGCCCAAGATGAATGCAACTCCGGCGAAGAAGAGTGTTACCCATCCAAAGAAAAATCAAAACCCAGCGAAGGAGAAGAAACAATAATCAAAGAAAATCCACTCCTTCAAATTGTAAGGGACTGTAAAGGAAAGGGAAAATGGTGGAACCTCTATTGTCTGAGTGTTCAGATTCCGATTCAAATTTTGTAAGTAAAAAAAAATAAAAATTACAAAGATCTCTTTTTGGTATGAACCTTGTATTGACCAGTGTTTATTGTTGGTATGAAATTGGTATAGATATTGACACAAAAAATTGTATGCATTTCGTATACTATTTATATAGCATAACATAATTACCAATTACAATTGTTTTGAAATTGATATTCTTTTGGTATGAATTTGCTATGAACCAATGTTTACTTTTGGTATGAAATTGGTATAATATTGGCAAAAGGCTTGTATGCATTTGGAATACTATTTATATGACAAAACACAATTACTAGTTGCAATTGCTTTAAAATTAGTATTCTTTTGTATGAAATAGGTATGAAATTTGATGCCCCAAAAATTTGTGGACTATTATATTTACTATTGATGTATAGAAAGTGTATAAAAATTGGTATCAGTTAGAAAATTTTCGTTTAGTATGTATAAACATTTTACTATATGAAATTTGATACCTCAACAAAATTTATGGAATATTATATTCTTTATTGATGTTTAGAATGCATATAAATTGGTATAAATTAGTAAGTTTAATTTAATATGCATAGATATCTTACTGTATGAAATATGTATGAAATTTGATATTCCAATAAAATTGTGAATTATTATATATTTAAAAAGTGTATAAAAATTGGTATAAATATTTTACTGTATGAAATAGGAATGAAAGTAGATACCCCAACAAATTTGAAATTATTACATCTTTTATTGGTGTTTAAAAAGTGTATAAATTTCCAACTAGCCATGAGTAAAGAACAACAAATTTTGTATTATTTTAAAAAAGTGTATCAAAATTGGTATCAATTATTAAATTTACTATAGTATATATAAATGTTTGTATCCATATTCTGCATTGAAATGTTTTGCTGGAATTAATGATCTTTGTGTACACATAGAAGGCCACACAACCAATAGTTGGCCCAACCCAAATGATCCAATGTCCATCCCAAAGGTGACCTCCTCTAATAAGCGCGGGCCCCAAACACCTCGTCGGATTAATCCCCGCCCCTCCATAGCCCTTTTTCCCGGTGACCGTGGTAGAGATAAACACTAGAAGGCCTAACACTACACCGACAATGGACAAGTCAATGACATGTCCAAGAGAACCCTAATAATACTACACACATGATTTGAATAATGGCACATCAATTCTTCACAACCTTAGAGCATTGCTTATGCACAAAGTCCTTAACCTCAAGAATAAGGTGTGTAGCTTCAGGAACCTCAGGGAAAATGTAGAAAGCATGCACCATAGTTGGATACTCTGAGAGGTGAACATCTTTGCCAGACCTCTTAAGCAACTCATAGTACCTCCTTTGCCAATCTTTACTTTCACAAACTTAAATTATTTAACATATAGATTTTTTCATAGGAGCTCCCGGAGGTAGGGATAGCTGGGTCATTTGCATTTTTGCCACTATTTTGTGTTTGGTCTTTAATTTTTATCCCTCATAACGAATACTTAATTTTTTGGCTAGCCGTAAGATTATACTTTCATACCATAATATTTAAAGCTTTTGCAGGAACATATGAATCTTGGATTTAACTCAACCCCAAAAACTAACTGAGTGAAGAATTAATGTTCAAATCCATATAAGGAGACCACCCCATCCCTTTTTTCTTTGATGTGGATACCTCCACCTCACCTCACGACCCATATTGGACATCTGATGTGTGAGCAACTTAATTTGGAAGCCAATATCGATACACAATTCTTGAGATGGGACTTGCTTTGATACCTTGTAATTGAAAAATGAATATTGTGTTTTGCTCAACCACACAAGCTAATCCATGAGCGGAAATGAAACCATCCCTCCCTTTTTCATTAGATGTGGCACTTTTCAATAGGGCATTGACTTTTATTTCTAAAAACCTTATGCCCCACTAGACATGAGTTCCAGAGAAAAATTTAAAATAATCAATCCATTTGAAGGGCAAAACGTGCGAGCATAAATATAAAAAGTAGCAACAATTTGTTTATTACAACAACACATACACATGGATCCTCATGAATACATGCCCTCTTTTACTTGTTTAAGCTCCATGAGAACCGTAATAATACTACACATGATTTGACATCTTGGTTAGTGAATCATGGCACATCAATTCTTCACAACCTTAGAGCTAGCATTGCTTATTAACCAAGTCCTTAACCTCAAGAATAAGTTGTGTAGCTTCAGGAACCTCAGGGAAAATGTAGAAAGCATGCACCATAGTTGGATACTCTGAGAAGTGAACATCTTTGCCAGACCTCTTAAGCCACTCATAGTACCTCTTTTGCCAATCTTTAAAGGGATCAAAACCACCCACGACTACCATCGTTGCTGGAAAGTTGTCCAGCTTTGATATGTCAACAGCCCTTGGTCACGATCCATTCCTTCACCTGGTGGCAGGAACGCGTTCCACATCCAATCTGTTCTTCTCGCTGATATCAATGCGTCAACCTCTACTAGTTTTAATTCTGACTCCGTTCGTTCCTCCCCTCCAAAAAAGGGTTGTATAGCCACCAGTCCAATTACTTAGAGCACATAATAATACAGAATCAGGGGAAATTGTCCCTTCAGTTTGATTAGTTTAATATGCTTAGATTTTGGGCAAACAGAGCATATACATTGGTAAAAGTACCACTATTTCATACTAGTGACATTCAAAATAAATACTCAATCTATTTCAATTTATTTATCTTACTTTTCTTTACGCTTAAGACAAATTCCATGTAATTTGTGGGCGTGGGAGAAGTCTCTAATTAGAATCAAGCATGCAACCAACTGTGACGTGAAAAAGTGAAAATATGGTAAGGCTTGATTGTCAAAGGAAGAAAAATTTGTACTAGACTCTAGAACAATTAATGATTGAGATTGGCTTCCTCACAAATTATTATTTTTTGTTCAGAGGCACATGTCTATTAACTTAACAACATTTTATAGTTGTGTACTCCAATTTTGGGTGTGCACAAATATTTCAAGTTGTGTCCTTCAATTTTGGGTGTGCACAAATAAGTATTTTAATTTATAGAGGACTTAAATATGAGTTGAAGCCAAATTAAAGGACATATTTATATATTATGCCTTTCAAATATAAATACTGAGGCACTTTTGTTCAATTTCTCTCTTTTTTATCAAAGTTGACAAAAATGGAGACTTGTAATGCTATGTTTTCCATTGTTGGACTCAAAACTATAACTGACTGTTTGGTTAACAAATGGAAAAGGATTGAAGGATAGAGTTACGTACAAATATCTACTAGGGATTTTCTGAGGAATAATTGGTTAATAAATGGTCATCTGCTAAGTACTTTTTTTGCCTACGGAGATCATTATATATAGAAAGTACAAATATATGTTTATTTGAACTAACATAATTACTAATTTAATTTTTACTATTATATTTGATTATATAAGTGTAATTATTAAATTAAATATTTTATTTTAAAATAAAAATTATAAAAATTAAACGAATTTATTTTAGATGAACAACTAAACAGACATTAATGTGTGACAAATACATGTCAGTAAGACACATTAAAGTTTACTTATAATTAGATGTAAAATATGTATTTTTAAAATCATATCAAATAATTATAAATTGGTAACCAATATCGTAACAATAACCAGTATCTTCCAATTCATGTGAATATAATATAAAATCATATTTTGTTGCATTTTTTAAATTACAAAACGACACGAGTTTAGTACGTTTTTTCTACTATAATTATTTAAATAATGAATCTAGTAAAATATTAGTAAATTATTTTAACAAATGTTTAGTCATTTAATTTAAATGAAAGAGAAAGGGGGTAAAAAGAATACTATTTTGAAAAATAAAAATTTAAAAGTTATTGTGTAATTCAATTATGCAATTACTAGGATTCTCTGATCACTACTAAAAACTAGAGAGTATAGTTACTCTTTCTTAATAATTATACTCAATTTTATACTGATTAAATAATTATTTCACTAAATAAATAGTCCAAAACTATGTAAACTCTAAATTTGTAAGTTTTTTTTAAAAATAGAACTTGAAAAATTTATTTGTATTGAATATTACTTTAATTCCAATAATAAAACATAAGGCTCTTAAGCATTTGACGCTTTTATCTACAAATTGTTCTTAGTATTTACCATGACTAATTATTTGAGGGAAAGGGTATGATATACCCTCCACTTTGTCATTTAGAGTTGATATACCTCTCGTTATGAAAGTGACTCATATATACCCTTGATGTTATAGAAATAGCTCGCATATACTCTTTTCTTCTAACGGAAGTTTTTATTTAATCTTTTAATTATTATTTTTTTGAAAAAATATAATCTATGGGGAGTATGTTTGATCCTCCTGACACGTTCTTTTTTTTACTTTTTGTTTCAACAACTAATTTAAACTTACTATTTTGATGGTCAAATTTATTTATATTTCACTAATTTTGTTGTAAAATTTACTATAGATGCTCAAGTTTTTTTATTTAGGAGAATGATAAAAAAGAAGAATAAGCATTATATGTAAAAAATTTAGCATCTACATATTATTTGTGTCCACATGATGTGTATTAACCTCATTTAGGAGAGTGGTAGAAAAGAAGAAGGAGCATTATATGTAAAAATTTAACATCTACATTTTATCTGTGTTCACATTGTGTGTTTTTACCTTATTTAGGGGAGTGATACAAAAGAAGAATGAGCATTATATGTAAAAATCTAACATCTACATATTATTTGTGTTCACATGGTGTGTTTTAACCTCATTTAGGAGAGTATTAAATATAATTGATAAGGGTTATTGTACCTCACTAGTCATCTACATTGTATTGTTGTAACCAGATATATTTTTGGGCAAATGGACGACGTTGATCACACATATAATTCTATTAGGAAAAGGACGTTAGCCTAATTGATGAGGTTGACCAAATACATAATCTGAGTTTTTTTTAATCAAAATAACTATTTTTGTATAGAATAGGTAAGAATTCTTACGTCATTCGTTCAAGATTCAATCCCGACACTCGATTCGAAACTGAACCTCTAATCTTAACTTGAGAAAAGTCCGAAAAATCCAAAATTTCATGCCCTTTTAGCATGTGTAATTATAATTAAGTTGGGATTTCTAAATAAGCTCTTTAAATACCTCTGACAAAATATGCTCCTATTACCTATAATATTAATGGTTCGTGGTAAAAAGTCTCAACTTCAACAGTAGAATTCTATTAATGTCAAACGAATTACTCCTTTGTGAAAAATGTGTAGAATTTCTACTTCTAAGTTCTAATCTCACTAACCTTGAGTCCTAATTAAGCTTACAAATATCACAAATTAAAGAGAAAGAGACACAATCTTGAAAACACTAACCACTATTGTCATACGATTCGCACTACTAAACACCAAATTAAATGAAGAATTGGAAAGCGAAGAAGACGATCAAATTGGGATGGAAACGACATAAAAGACCAGGAAAAAAGGAGGAATAAGGTGGAGAAAATGACCGTGCAGGTATCGGTATGGTGGAAAAGATAATTAATATAAAGAATTATAATAAAGAAGATGATTGTATGGGTATGGATTGTGGCGGAAAGAACAATAAAAATGGAGGAATATGATGGAGAAGATGATTGTGTAGGGATGGGAGTGCTGATTTTTTCTTTTAATTAAGGAAAAAGGCTCAAATATGCTATTGAACTTTCAGAAAAAGCTCATTTATGTTATTCGTTAAAAATTTGGCTCATTTATATCATTACCGTTTAAAAAAAGACTTATTCATGCCATTATTTTTTAACAGTGATTTTTGCAAAATCTTTTTTACACATGGACAATTATAATTCGGTCACATCATTATTATTTTTATAAAAAAAATCAAAATTCCGAATAAAAATTGAATTAAAATAACCCAAGTAAAAACCCACCCAAATTTTAAAAAATCTCTATAACCTATAGCAACCCAATTCTTTCATTCACTTTTAATTTAAAAACCCTAACTAAAAATTTCTATAGGTGGTCAATGGTGAAGTGCAACTCTGGAATTTATACAGCAGATTATGGTGCTTTCTAAACTCATTTTGATATGCTTCTCTAGCAATTCTCTAGCAAAGTTGTTTATTTTGGGCACTATTTTTAAAATCCTGATGCAAGATGACGTTTAATCACTCTGCGATAGGACGTGATATGGGTAGAGTTCCCTTGTGATTAAGGCATCTCATCCATATTTTATTGCTTTTGGCTGAGAAAATGATCAAAATAGTCCTTGATGTATTGGGATTGTTTTATTTTGATCCTTAATATATTTTAATTGATTGAAATAGTCCTTAATGTATGATAAAATGTATTCAATTTAGTCTTTTACCCTAAACTTTAACAATTTACCCCCAAAAACTGTTAAATATAACTGTGAGGCCCACATAACTTACAAAATCCACAATTTTTACCATCTTTATTAGCTCAAAGAAAGAGTTTCATGAATTCTAAAACACCATTTTCTCTAACATCTAACCACATAATTACAAAATAATTATTATAAAAAGGTTGAATGAAATAAATCGTCAAGAATTTGAGCTAATAAAGATAGTAAAAATGGTGGATTTTGTAAGTTATGTGGGCCCCCTATAACAATTTTTGGGCGTAAATTGTTAAGTTTTAGGATACAAGACTAAATTGAACACATTTTATCATACATGAAGAACTATTTCAATCACCTAGAATATATTAAGGACCAAAATAAAGCAACTTCAATACATCAAGGACCATTTTAATCATTTTCTCGCTTTTGGCTACATGGTGGGAAAAAACCTGCAACAGAAGCTTAATCACTGGACCAGGAACTATTCACGGGTGGTAATGACCGGAAAATTCTTGTGTGGTCTCCAAGTAAAGCCACTACTGAGGAATTGGAAGGGAGGGATGAACAAGCTTAGTTAAGGTTTAAAATTAAAAGTGAATAAAAGAATTGGGTTAATAATAGATTATAGGGATTTTTTAAAATTTGGATGGGTCTTTACTTGGGTGGGTTATTTTAATTCAATTTTTGTTCAAAATTTTGATTTTTTATGATTAAAAAAATAATGACGTGGCCGAATTATAATTGGTCACGTATAAAAATGGTTTTGCAAAATCACTGTTAAAAAATAATGGCATGAATGAGTCTTTTCTTAAACGATAATGGCATAGATGAGCCAAACTTTTAACGAATGACATAAATGAGCCTTTTCTGAAAAGTTCGATGGCATATTTGAGCATTTTTCCTTTAATTTATTGAAACCTTTTTTAAAAAATTATTTGGATAAATAATTACATGTCGTTTGTTCATTGGTCACTTTTATCTATTTTGACCTTATTTTATATTTTTAATATGACATGACTTGAAATGACTTGGCAGTTGGCATGATATAATTAGGCGCATAGAGACTTAGGGGTTGTTTGGTGTGAGGGATGAAAATAAATAGTGATGGAATAAAATTATTGTATCTTGTCTGGTTGTCATGTTTGGGATAACTTATTCCACCATTTATAAGGAAAAGGGTCAAAAATACCCCCCCAACTTTAGTTTATTAGTTAATTATACCTCTGTCATTAAAACAAAGTTATTTATACCCTCGCCGTTATCAATTTCACCATTTATACCCCTCAATTGACGAAAAAACCCAAATTAACTCAACTTAACCCGAAATTTAAGAAAAAACTCGTTCCCCATTTTAAACCCAATGATCCGACCCCTCTATCTTTTAAACCGTTTTATTACTACTATTCCGGTCAACACTAATCTAATTCCCTATCCAGAAACCAATCTCCCACAAATCAAACACCAAAATCATTAACTCCCATTTCCACAATGCAAGCCCAAGTACTCATACCCTTAAATTTTCTAATAGTTAGACTACAAAAAATGCCGCAATTATCAAAATCAAATTCACCATATGAAGAACAGAGAATAAATTAAACTTCATTTTGTTATACGGTAAATCCTTCATCATTTTCAAATTCAGTACTTCTCCCTAAAATCCCAAATTTCAGAGTAATCTTTTGTGACTTTTGATCTTGCTCAGGTGGGCCCATTAGCTTTGATTTGGTTTTAGTAGTAGCTAAAAGATGTGATTTTCTCCTAAAAAAAGAGGTGATACTGAGCACAACCTTGTCTTGTTAACCCGATCCAGTACTCAAATTGGATCAGCGGCGAACCAATCCATTACCGGCAAGGTTCTCATTGAAAGAAATCCAAACTTCCCTTGGCGTAAGTACGTTGTGGTTGGGGCTTTCTTCCACTCTAGATAATGGAGACGGCTGTGAAAATGGCGACTCCGTTACGAAATCGAAATCTTTGTTGTTATCCCTCATACGTTTCATTGTTGCATCATTAGAGAAATTGTAATTGAAATCTCTATACACCTTATTCTGTATACTCTCATATGTATTGCATTGTTACTCAACTGGGTTTTCGAAGAAGATGAAGAAGAAGAGTGTTTTGTTTCTCTATGGGTTTTTGGGGTTCTCTGATATTTGCTTTGACGACTATTTCTTTACCATTAGCTGTATCCATACGTGAAGAACTCATTATAGAAACACTGGTATTAGGGTTACTTTCAATAAATTTTGACGTTCTTCTATTGGGTGTGAAGGAGAGTTAGCACGATGAAGATAATGAACTGGAGATAGAGATTTGAAAGACCTCAACTTTTCCATTAAAACAGGGGGAAAAAATAAAAGGGTCAATACAAAATTGAGTCGAAAACAAATTAATATTTTAATACGGCAATGGTGGTGAGATTAACAAAACGACAGAGAGATTAACACACTTGAATATTTTTTGTGTATGAATAAAAAAGTATGCTTTTTGGTAGAGACAAGAGAGAAAAAGTTGGCAACTTTGAAAATTGTAATGAAACGAAAAGGGAATGGAGCTTGTGGTCCATTAATGGAGGAATCAGATCGGTGAATCGAGACATACAGTTGCATGAGTAAAAGGGGAATTAGTTATACAGGTTAAAAGATAGACGGGTCGGGGCATTGGGTTTAAATTGGGGAATGGGATTTTTTTTAAATTCGGGCTAATTTGAGTCAATTTGGAGTTTTCCGTCAATTGAGGGAATAAATGGTGAAATTAATAACGGCGAGGGAAAAAATAACTTTGTTTTAACGACAGGGGTATAGTCAACTAATAAACTATAGTTGAGGGGTATTTTTTACCCTTTTCCTCCATTTATATCATAGTGATGGAATAAGTTATCTTATATATCTACTAACTATTTATTTTATATGTAAATAAAATTTATAATTCATATCATTAGTTTTTAAATTATTTATATCTCATATAACGATTATTCTCACCATCATAAAATTTATTCTTATTTCAAATCAATTCCTATTTTAGCATTTATATTCACCAATTTTATTATTTTTTATCAAATTTATTTACCAATTAAATTGACCAACAAATGGTTAAAAGTAACAAAATTGATTCGTCTTCTCGATCATATGATCGAGAAATGCAAGTTCAACGTGAGAATGTTATTTTACCAAGTGTGAGGATTATTTTAAAGACTAGTACACTACAACTTATGTTTAATTTTATTTTTTATTGAATTAAAATTTAATTAATAAAATATTGTACTTTTTAAGAATATATAGCTTTGTGATAGTGTATTATGTGATTATATAAATTTTTGCTTATTTGATATGCTTGTATAAAGAATTGGGATAATTTTAATAGTTTTACAACTACACAATATTAAAAGTCAAATGCGCATATCCAAAAAAAAATTAATTTCATCTCATTATTCATATTATAATTTCATATTGTATGATCAAATCGACCTTTAGGATCATCTCATGAATTCATATTAAGATCTCATATCATCATTTTATAAAACATGGTAAAACGGACCCTTAGGCTCCGGAGATGATTAGGAAAGAAATATCAAAATAACATAACAAGAAGATGTCTAAAATAAATAAGGTCTTGTTAAAGTGTGTTAAGTAAAAAATTGATGCTAACTTGAGGTAGCTATGAATGTTAGGCCTTTAATTGCAAATGAGGCAATCCTTAAAAAGAAAAATCGAAAAGCTGGGCAATACAGTGACGTGACAAATGTATATAGGCATGGAATATGAGTAGAAAAATGGAGAGAAAGGGGGACCATACCTTCAGTGCATCAAAGGTCGACGACATTTCAGATGCTCGCTTAGCCACGTGATGAGCGAGGTTCCCGCCGACACTATCTCCGGCAAGGAAGCAGCGAGACAAATCGACATTTTCCAGCAATAGCTCACGGTTCTTCTCATTGTCAAGGAACTTCAGCATATCAAATCCATCATCATACTGCGCGGGATACTTGTGTTCGGAGCTAGCCGATAATTAACGAGACAACAACAGTAGGGTTTTCTCGCGAAACGACGGCAAACGGCGTCATACGCCTTCGTATCAGGGCTGAGATACACAAATCCGCCACCGTGAAAGAAGACGATAATCGGAAGTGAACTCAAATTCCGAGATTCATCGATAGTTGGAATGAAGAGGCGAAACCAGAGATCGCGAGAAGAATCTACAGTGAGGTCGTAGGATTTAACGTCGTTAACTGGATTTGGATTGGCGGAAGTTTTAAGGCCGAAGATCCCGAGTCGTTGGCGGTTAACTGTGTCGTTTTGACGGCGAGAATAATCAATAATTGTAGAGACGAAGGATAGTGCGATTCGTGTCCTCCAAGAAATTCCGGGAGATGAAGCTGATGGTTTCTTCTCTTGTTGCACCATAATAGATGATGAAAAGAAGAAACATAGAGAAATTGTGTCACGACCCAAAATGAGTCGTGAGTGGCAGCCACACTTAACCTCCTAAATAGGCGAACCAAGGAATCCAAACCTCAGCATAAACTAATAATTCAACTACGAATAACAACAATAATGCAGAAGCTCAAAACTTATTGAAGTAACCAATCAAATAAACCTCTAAAGTCTAACACTTATTATCCTCAAAATCTGAAAGTCATCACATCAAGGATATCTAATCTTCAAATACTAAGTTTAAGAGTATTAAAGACACCAAAATAAATGATTAAAATAGTTTATGCCCAAAACTAAGGACATCACGTCATGACTAAGAGAATCCAACACGAGCTGGAATAAATAGTTCATCCTGGAACCTGATGTGCTAGAGACTAGCTAGAGCTGAGGGCGAGTTGAAGTCACTAATACACTCGCTGCACTCCACAAAAGAAAACAAAGAAAAATACAAGTAGGGGTCAGTACGAGACAACATGTACTGAGTAGATATCATCGGCCAATCCAAAATAGAAACTAATATGTAATGAATAATAGTATAAAATCAACTATGACACTTAGCAGGTGGCAAGCAACAAACACATGAACCAGTGTCAACCACACTAAAGTAAGTATGTAATCAATCAACAATATCAAGATCACACATGAGGACTCATACCTCCAAACCAAACTAATTTGGGAATTGAGTTCTTTGAGATTGAGTACATTAAGTTAATGTAATATCTTTTTCCTTTAATGTTACCGTGTCGGAACGTGACACTCCGATCCAATTATACCGTGTCGAAACGTGACACTCCGATCCAATTATACCGTGTCGGAACGTGACACTCCGATCCAATAATACCGTATTGAAACGTGACACTTCGATCCAATTATACTGTGTCGGAATGTGACACTCCGATCTAATTATATCGTGTCAGAACGTGACACTCCGATTCAATTATATCGTGTCGGAACGTGACACTCCGATCCAATGATATCATTAATTTATTTCATCAAGCCTTCTTTATTCAAGGCATCACTTCGATAAAAAAAGGTTTTAGATTATAAATTTCACGGTCTCAGAATTTTAGACCAATCACAAACCACACAACCAAAACACACAACCACACAATCAAGTGCACAGAAAACTTCACAATATCACTCAATACATATCAGTCACTATTAAGAGTCTAACTATCGAAATAGAATAAACCATAACCTACCTCCACCGAAGAACCGAAGTCAAGCAACTACTTCTCCAATACTTTTCCTTTCCTCAATGCCTCCGAACCTTTCCAATCTATCAAGTATATATGCATAATTTGTAAGTTAACGAGTCTATAAACACTCATATTATTCTTTGTCTAGTCTAGACCCAAAACTCACCTAATTCTATAATCAATTTCCTAAAGTTCAAACCTAAGGGTAGGTCTTAATTCCTCCAATTAGCATAACTTTTAATGGAATTTAAATAATTCGATAAACCTAATATTTAATTATCTATATCGATTTATCAAAACTTAGATTATAATGTGATAACCATAGAAATACCCATAACCGAAACCACAAATTTATCCAGTTTTCAGTGACCGACTACTCCGAGCCAATTATTAGCATCACTAGAGACAATTAATTATCACCTTTCCCCACTCAAACTTGTACCTTTAAGTACTCATTCTAACATAAAACTAATTTAATTGTTGATTCTTTTCCTCCCAAACCGACACTACACATAACCCTTTTACTAAGCATGCAACCCATTCATTAACCCCAATAAACAATATTAGAAATCAAATTTGATTAATAATCAAAGCCAACACTTTATTTACTGATTATTAATGGTTGGTCACAACATTTCATTCACAATGCACTTTAAATTATTCAATACCACCATATAATATTACTTTTACTATTCATTCAGCCATAAAATGGCACTAAGTCATATCAGGTAATTATACAAACCTTCCGCCCAATAATTAATATGCAAAGAACAATATTGATGGTTGTTGTAGATTTACCTGAGGGTACCGCCGTCTTGTGAGTTGCAGGTAAGCATTCGCTCTATTGTCTCGTCTTTTAATTATTTAGGGTTAATAATTATCAACTAATTAATAATTAAATAACTACTAAACCCTATAATTTCTTTCTACAGAATATTTACTCCTTAATTATTATATAAGACCAATTATAAAAGTGTGAAAGTGACCCACTATAAATTTTAATGTTATTTTCTTTAATCACCAACTAAATAAATTATTAAAAGTACCCCATTAATTCTATAATTGTAGTTATGAATAGTCCAAAATATCCATTTAGAATCTATCGAAAAGTATTTTATGAAATAAAAAACTCTAGTACTCAAAACGACCAAATGGGTCGTTACAAATTGTGATGTGTGGAAGCAGAAAAATCAGTTGTGAAGAAGCACAATAAGTAAGATTTAAGAGCCTGTTTGACCAAGCAATTGGGGAGATCAAAAAGACTTTTTTTTTTTTACAAAATGAAACTTATTTTAAATAAAGGTTTTTTAGGTTGGTATGAAAAAAATAGGAGTAATAATTTAGATAATATAATTTTTTTTAAATAAGTGAGTTCTTTTTTTAAATTGTTTGAAAAGTAAGTAAGAAAATATTATTCTAAAAATAATAATTTGAAATGTGATGATCAAGGGATGAGGGTTGTGTGTTGGTGGAGAGAGAGAAAAACAATATTTGAAATGTCACTTACACAATTTGATTTCTATTTCTATTAGAAAAATTATTATTTTTATTTTTAACGAACTTGTTTTTTAAGAAAATCATTTTTCAAAAAATTGAAAAATTCTCATACCAAAGAAAAAAGTTTTTGCTTTTTAAGAAAAAAAAAAAAAAAAAAACAGGAGCACAAAATATATTTTTTAAAATATAAAAGTATTCCTACCATATATATATATATATTAGTATTTGTTTCATTAATGTATTAATATATCTCGTAAGTTTTCTTAAATTTCGTTTAAAGATTCTTTTCTTCCTCTTTTCACAATATCTTTTTTTGTTTTATTTTATATTTTATCTATTATTATTCAAAGTTTACCTTTGCATGTAATGGATTTTACCTATTATTATTTATTGGTGATTTTTTTATATGCAAGTGACTTACTTTGTAGAATGATATTTTAAAAATTCTGATATTGTTTAGTATATTGAAATCATTATGTTAATATTATATTAAAATTTAATTTATTTATACATTATATTGATTAAAAATGTATAATATGTACTTCTTAATTGAATAAAAGTACAAATACTATTTAAAGTCTTTAATAATAGATATTTAAAATAATTTAATAGTGACTTTAAATAATTTCTCCTTATAAAATAATGTAATAGTAAGGTGCATTGATATCTATCTTTTTTCATGACTCTCAAAAATACTTCTTTAAAAAAGATTGGTCAAATACAATTTGTTTATCAAAAACACTTTTCAAATAATTACATATTATCCCACTATTTAATAATTATACAAACTAGAAACTACATCGCAAAAAGGCAAAAGTAATAGACAAACCTGAACAAGATAATCCTCATCCAGTGAAGATAAACTCACTAAAGCTGGAAATCATTTCACAAATTCAGATATGCAGTGAGATCATCACTTGAACTCCCCATCCCAACCTATGTGTAGTCTAGCTGAAGACGTTCTGTTTCTTGCTGTTGAATTAATAGGTCTCTGACATTGATCTGATTTTTGCTTGGCCAAACATTCTTTCCTCGTAGAGATTTGTTTTCCACCCTCAACTTAATCCAATTGATTCTAAAAGTACTAAACTATATATATTACCATCCAAATAGAAAGTGGTAAGTGTTATTTCCACAAAATTGTTACCCTGTAATTTTTAAAAAGAAAAAGTACATAAAATAGGCATTAAATTGATTCAGTATACCGGAATAGTATTGCCACGTGGATGTTTCCGTGCTCTTCAGGTGCACTTACAATCTGAAGAAGAAATAAAGAAAAACTAAGCAATTGAGATTATTAATGCTTCAAAAGAGAACACATTTGAAGTCAAGGAATTAACTACATATATGAACACATTTATAAGAGTAATAGGCACTTGGAACGAACAGATGAAACAATTTGCAATAAACATTCACAGTTTCTTCAAGCATCTTCAGCAGCACTTGTTGGACGCCGTCCTAGATACATCTTTGCTAATGTTCAGGCTCTCAGCCTATACAGATGAGTGATGAGAATGATTACTTTAAAATCAATTATCCAAATTCATAGAGTCTATAATGGTTTTTGGACCTTTTTAGCTATTTTATCAATCTCATCTATGTGGACAACCCCTTGCTGAGCTGTTTCAGCTTCAACATTGAAATCAGCAGCCTCCAAGAATAAGCGTGAAAATCAAAATTTATAATTGAAGAACTATGATGCTGATAGTGCAAAAGTGAAGCAGTTTACAAAAGAGAAACCATTCAACTCTTGGTATATTTTAAAGGAAAAAAAAAAATAACAAGGAACCCAGAAATGTATTTCATCTTAACCAAGTATTTCACTATTAAAGATTCCACAAACAATTACAATCCTGGAAAAGAGCCTAAAAAGTGACCAAAACATCCATCAGACAACTTTCTTCACTAAACAAAAGACAATGTAGAATCTTGATAAAAAAATCACAAAGACATTGTAAATTCTTGAACATACGAAACTACTAAAGCAAAAAGAAGATCAATTACCTTGTGAATTACAATCAAGAAACATCAAGAATTCAAATTCTCCAAAATAAAATCCTAAATAACCTAATATGCAATCAAAGAGGAAGAATTTCTTTGATTTCACCGAAAATCTTGAAATCACAATATGAATATCCATTGAAAAAGAGGAAGAGGGAGCTTACTTTAATGCCAGAGAGAGAAGAGGGGGATAGTTTCATTCACTTAACTAAAAAAACTTGAAATCGCAATACGAATAAGACACAAGGAGAGATTAGTTCAAGTAAACAACCCATGAGAACTTATATTACTATTAGAAATCGCTTCATAATGTACCTAAACGATTAGTCATCTAAAGCATTAAGCAAAATCTTTAAGTTTCTTGAAATTTTAATTTAAGATCTTCATCAATCATTGACTAAATCTTGATAATGATGCACTGCATAAGGTACATGTCATCCCCCGCCTAACCACCAACACTCAGTAAAAAAAGAAGATGAAATAATGCATTAGATTAAATCTTTAAATTTCAAAATTTTGATGAAAAAACACTGTCAATCTTGATGAAAAATAAGAAAAAAACAACTAGAATGATCGAAAATCAAGAAACATAACAAGAAGAAGTAGAATTTATCAACAAAAAAAGAGTAATAAATCTCGAGTGGCTGAAGAGAGTAACCCGAATGAAGAAGCGAAATAGCCAATTCCAAACCGATGAAGCCAACTACACTCCCATTAGCCATTATTGAAGCAGAGAAAAACTGAATCAATGACCTTTTTTTGGGGAAGAGAGCAGTGATATGCTCAAATTACACCTCCCTAAAGAAGCATAAGCGATAGTTATCAAGTACAGAACCCAACTTGCAGGTTAGGGTCGATCTCACAAGAAAAATGGTCTAGATTTAACTTTAACCAACAATTATATTCGTTTAGTCAAATTACTTCCAGAAACAAGTAATTAAAGAGGGGGGAGGGGGAATTTGTGAAACAAATTGTAAGAATTCAGTAAGTAATCAGTAAACCAAAGTCAATTTTGGTTGTTTATCAAGATGAGAGAATTAACAAGGGTATACGTGTTCCCCACAAGCTCATAACGCAATAATCCTAGTAATAGCAATCATTTCCTAATGTACAACATACAAAGTGATAAGCTAGGTATCTCTAAATCCTTGGTCTAGCATCTAGAGAATTTCACCCCGCACCTTGATCCGGCTACATGTGTATAATTTACTAACACTTACCTTTACCTCATATTAGACATCAAATCGATGTTTGGCTCAGTTATTACTTCGCACCAATCGACACTAGACTATTAGATAGTATCACACTAAATCTATGTTGATAATTCTTTTCTTGTTGATTACCTACTTGGTTCTGCAAGTAGCAACAATGCGAGTTCTAACGTTGCGCACCGTTAAAAAGATTTTTAAACGAAAGAATTATCAATGAATGTAAAACACTATTCAAAATTGCTTATTTACTATTCATACTTTGTTAATTACTCATGGTTCCCACAACCCTAGTTATGGAGTTTAGTTGCCCATAATCATATGAACACAATTCATTGTTTTAGATGAAAGAATTATGAACTTACGTAATTGAGAATAACAAACCCAGAATTTCAACTTGAATTTCAATACTAAAATCTTCAAAACCAAATTAGGAAATCAAGAATTGCTAGGTTTGCAAGTTAATCTCCCAAGCCAAAAACTAGAATAAAAATAATAATGTCTAACCCTAAAAAATGAGGTTTACATACCCTATTTATAGAAAACAAGTCCTAAATTAAAAGGGAAACAAAATAAGGAAAGTTTGTTCAGGCACACATCTTCATTCCACGAGACTGACTCACGGATCGTCAATGGATCTACGGTTTGTGAGTCGCTTCCATCAGCCAGGACTTGGAAAATATTTCAGCTTCCAAAAATCAACTTCTCTGAAGCAAACGACGAAACACCAGTACGGACTGTAGATCAATCTACGGTCCGTCGATCCCTCTCTGTAGCTCCATACTTGGAATTTTTCAAAAATTAGGTATTGGAACCCTCGCAGTCACATTCTACGGTTCAGCAGTACGGTTCGTAGATCAATCTACGGATCGTCAATGGTCACCATGGTTCCACACTTGGTCAGATTCCCTGATTCTCCTTCCATGCTTTGCCCTGCTGATCTACGATCACTATCTACAGAGTGTCAATGGACCTACCGTCCGTAGATCACCTCCGTAGATGCCCTTTTTTGCATTTTTTTCATCTGTTTCTTTACTTCCGCGCCTAAACATCTTTCCTGCAAAACATGATAAAAACACATAAAAAAACAAATCTAAAAAGGCCCTAGACACACACAACTCTTAAGTAAAATGTATCAAAATAAATAATCTTCATATATTTTAGGAAAATAAATAACACCATCCAATCGTATAACAGCATGTATTCTTTATATATTTTAAAGGAAAATACATTAAGCTACACAACTACTTAAACTTTGCCTAAAGTATAAATTCTTACCCACTTAATTATGTAATTGTACAGATAACATTTTTTTATTTATAAAATAGTCATATGTATATGTAATGTGTCAATATTGTATAATTGTGTATAAATGATGTATAACTATGTATCAGAGATGTATATACACCCTCATACACTATTTATATAAGACTTCTACAACAATAGTTTATCTTCCTCAATGACCTGATAACTTTTTTCAATATAATTATGAAAACATTACGTGTATTATTCAAAATTTAAAAAGTATATATATTTAACATTTGTACAAAATTTTTTCATATATAGGAATGTGAATTATTATAAATTGAAATGCTTAAATAAAAATACAAAACAAAAGAAATAAAAGAAAAAAATGTTTGGACAAGAAATTTCGACTCAATAGATAAGGTGCAAAGTGCACTTTGGCTGAAATCAGTAATTTATAATATTTGATAAACAATTTTTACTCAATAGATATTTTGTCCAATTTTTTCATTATTTATAGTTAATTAAGTTCTACATCACAAGATCAAGTATTACAAGTTGATTAAACAGTAATATATATATATATATATATATATATATATATTGCAAATAAAGCAAAAAAGAATAATGACTTTATAAAACAATATCATAATAATGATAAATCAAAATTTATGCCAAATAAACTTCCAACAGGAGATATTGGAACTCAATTTCTAGATCTCGATTGTAAAAGAGACCTAAAAAATAGTTTAGACTTATGGTCCCAAAATATGCTTCTATATTTCCTATTGGGAAAAGGAAATTATACAGATGAAGAAAAATATATCATTATGATAAATACTTTTGTTGGAAAAGTAAATGATTGGTTTTCTGGATTAACAGATGATGCAGAAAAAATAACAAAAAAATAACACCCTAGAAGGATTAAAAAATTCCTTACAAGAAGGTATAACAAACTTAAAGCAATATATAGCTAATGAATTCTTTGGTGGACAAGGGAATGCAAAAGAAAATAAAGAAATGATAAGAACAATTGCTAAAGAACAATTAGAAAAATTACAAATTTGTAAAATGAGTTATATTCAAGAATACACTTGTGAATTCGAGGAATATTACTATAAAATCTTTGATAGTGATAAAGAAATGATACCATACCTAGAAAAATACTATAAAAAATTACCAGGCTTTTGGGCAAAATATTTCAGAGAAGAATATGAAAAGAAGATAAAAAAGGAGACACTCTTCGTCAGAGAATAAGTTATATATATAGACATTTTAAGCAATGAAATTTTACCCAAATTTTGTAGTGTTAGGAGCAAATTACATCATATTCCTACTCTTATTTAAATTACAAAAATAAATTTGATGAAATTCAAATACATCCCAAAATACTTTTCAATACATCACGTTCTGGTTTCGGATACATTGTTCAATATCCCGATACATCGCGTCTCAGATTCGAATACATCATTCAACGTCTTGGTACATCGCGTACGCCCAGATACATCGTGTAAAGTGATGTATCCGATTGATACATTGCGTAAAGTTATGCATTGAACCCCGATACATCGCATAAAGTTATGCATCCAATCCGGTAAATCGCATAAAGTGATGTATCATACCCCAATACATCGCGTAAAGTGATGTATCCAAGAATAAGAGAGAGTAGGAATTTTTGTAATTTTTTTAAACTGTGAGAAATTTTAAAGAATATGGTAAAATAAATTGTGTATTTAGGTATTTTTTCCATGATCTTATATAAAAGAGAGAGAAAATCTTGTTGAAACATTTTACATCGAGTACTTAGTACTCAAGTCCTATTACGCATTTATTATTGGCCCATAAAAGAAGCCCAAAACTAAATACACCTTAGGCCGTCTCTAGGCCCAAAGTAATGGGCCCATTTGGGCCCGGTGCAATTATTGTGACAGTGCAACCACCAAGTGAGAAAGTGTCTTCAATTGTTGAATTAACCACTGCTTTGAGAGCTAGTGCACCTAAAACAGCACCAAGACATTGAGCCACAATGTAAATTATTGCTCTTGACATAGATATAATTCCGACTAGCGCGGCTGAGAAGGAGATAACCGGGTTGAGATGGCCTCCGGACACTGGAACAACCGCCAGGAGTAGAATTGTGAGCACAATTGCTATGAGAATTGACAGGATTAAATTTGGCATTTCAGTGTCACTTTCGGAAGTAGAGATCACTATAGTATCCACCATAAAAACAAGTACCGCTGAGCCTAGGAGTTCTCCCATCGACGCTCGCCATACCTATATTAAAAAAAGTTCAATTTTTAGGCACTGACAAATATGGTCAATTAATTAGTGATTGAAATTAAAATATATTACTAACATCCAAAGAAAAGAAGTCCGGAATGCCCAGTCTTTGTGAAAGTGAGAGAAAATTTTGCTTCTTTCCATCATCATCAATAGTATTCCTAGTAATAAGAGCGAGATAATAAATATTAGTTGAGTGATCATATGAGAAGTCAAACCTGACAAAATTAAAGGAAAGATGATAACAAATCAAACAAGCAATTAATTTCACACATACTTTTTTGGTGTGGAAGAGTAAGGTTGAACTCTATTAGTACCACCAGAAAGCTGGCTTTCTTCATCACCGAAAAAAACATAATTGTTGGAACCCATTTTTTAGGAGAAAACTAAGATAGTTGCAAGTATTTATCTTAAGCTTTTAATGCATTTTCCCTGAAATATTGTGCATGGATATGGGGTTATAAATATTACTTTCCAACTACCACTGCCTAACCTATCTTTTTGTTGTTACTAAATACAAGAAAAGAAGAAAGTTACGTCTACGTATATATATCAAGCAAAGGAGATCTCTTAAGCCAATTTTATTGGAGTCGTCAATTCATTTTGTTAAATATGCACTATTGGCACTCAAAACTATTAAGTATACTCTTAAAAAGTGAAAATAAGAAGTACGTAAAAGAGGAAAACAAATGCTGGAAAATCTGTTTCCTTTCCTTCGTAACTTCAAGCTTATATATAGGCAGACACTTAACAAAATAGCTCCACTAAAATAAAATAGGGTAATAGGACCCTCCGAAAAGTATTAGTGTGTAGTTGAGAATTGACTAATAGATTGAGGGATCATTTGGCCATTTTCTCAAAAATATGTGAAGTTTTCATCGTCACTTATTTAATATTTATAATATAATATTTTATAGATATATTTGATTTACATAAAATTCTTCTTTAGTTTTTGAAATTTCATACTCAATCAAACATGATCGTATATAAAATTGAGAGAGTGATCACTGATCAATACAGATATTTTATATATGTTATGTTTCCACTTAAAAAGAGAAGTAATGATTAATATTTATATTATATTAATACAAACTTGCCTACGAGGGATTTTGAAATGACAGAATGCATGTATGGGCAGTCTCTTTAGCGGGAGATATGAAATTTTAGTCTTTAATAAATTTGTTTTTAATTTTATGTCTTTTTATAATAAATTTTATTTTTATACATAAGAGATCAGAAAATATCATTTTTTAAAATTAAAGTTATAAATGTATGTAAGAGATTATTTCGACCAGCCTTCTTCATCTGTTTAGCATTTCCCATCAATTAACAATTAATTAGTCAATCAACCAATTACTTGAATATGTAAATGACAAATGATAATTTAGTTTCTTCATTAACTAATATTAATTTCTATAACAGAAAGAGAAAGAAAAACTTATTGATAAAATTAAATTTAAGCTTTAAATTACATTGAGTGGGTTCTGGGTAGGCCCATTATTGAGTCTGGTCAGTAAAGCTAAATACAACAATTATAGCATTTGGGCCTTTATACATTCGACCCAAACAAAGCCTTAACAACTCCAACAAAATCATGCTTGTATTCATATTCTGCATTGAAATGCTTTGTTGGAATGATCTTTGTGTACACATAAAAGGCTACACAACTAATAGTTGGCCCAACCCAAAAGATCCAATGTCCATCCCAAAGGTGACCTCCTCTAACAATAGCGGGCCCGAAACACCTTGCCGGGTTTATCCCAGCCCCGGCGTAGCCTTTTTTGGCGGTGACAGTGGTCGAGATAAACACTAGAAGGCCTAACACTACACCAACAATGGACAACACAGTGACGTGTCCAAGACCCTTAGCTTGTCGATGATCATAAGCCATCCAAATTGAAGCAAAGAGAAAAACAAATGTACAAAATATCTCTAGCCATAAGGCTTGGGCCGTCTCTAGGCCCATAGTAACGGGCCCATTTGGGCCCGGTGCAATTACTGTTACAGTACAACCACCAAGTGAGAAAGTTCCTTCAATTGATGAACTAACCACTGCCCTAAGAGCTAGTGCACCTAAAATTGCACCAACACATTGTGCCATTATGTAAATTATGGCTCTTGACATGGATATAATTCCGACAAGCGCGGCTGAGAAGGAGATAACCGGATTAATGTGACCTCCAGACACCGGAACAACCGCCAAGAGTAGGATTGTGATTATAATAGCTGCGAGAACTGACAAGATCAAATTTGGCATTTTCGTGTCACTTTCTAAGGTGGAGATTACTATTGTATCCAACATGAAAACAAAAACCGCTGTGCCTAGAAGTTCTCCAATTGACGCTCTCCATACCTATATAAGAAGAAAAAAAGTTCAAATTTTATGTACTGACGACGATGATCGATTTATTTATTAGTGATGAAATCAAAATGTATTACTAACATCCAAAGAAAAGAAGTCAGGAACACCAAGCCTTTCAGAGAATGATAGAAAATTTGGCTTCTTTCCCTCATCATCAATACTCCTGCTAAATAAATACATAATTAATTAGGAGAAATTAAAGGAAAGATGATATAATAAATCAAAGAAGAAACTAATTTGACATACTTCTTTGGTGTAGAAGAGCAAGGTTGAACTTTATTAGTCCCACAAGAAAGCTGACTTTCTTCATCACCAAAAACAACATTATTATTGGAACCCATATTTGGGAGAAAAACTAAGTAGTTTCAAATATGTGCAGGGATATATGGGTAATAAATACTATACTCTCCAACCTCCATAGTTTATATATTATAATATAAAAAAAAATTCTGTCTACGTGTATAATATATCAAGCAAGGAGATCTCTTGGACAACTTTTTTTTATTATAGGAATTAAAAAATCATTTTTTATTAATTATTTTGTTAAATATTTGTTATAATATGGTAGTTCTGCTACAACAAGTAAAGATGTGACAGATACTAATAATTAAAATAATAGGCTTTTATGATTAGGAAATAATTTTAGTATGCTCTACTTCCCACCCTCTTCTTTAATATCTACGAGTTCCGAGAATATATAAAGTATTATTGAAAGGTAATCGCACCACTTAAACCTTAAGAATATTTTAGTTATCGTGCTTCTTAAAAATAGTTGGTTTAAAATAATTATTATTTTGAAAATTAAGAGATGATAAATTGTTTATTTTTATTTTATCTTTACTCAATTAATTTAGGGAAAAAAGGGTATTTTTTTATAATTTTCATTTTAAGAGTCTAACGATATGAATTTTGATCATTATGTAAGGATATATTTTAACCAAATTGATATGAGAAATATTGCAATTTATAATACTTTTCATATACGCTACATCAAAAATGATCTTTAGCTGCAATTAATTAACGGCAATAGCTTTATTGCAATTAAATATGTACTTTTAGCGGCAATTAACACTCTTTATATATGTCCCTAAAGCCTTTAGCGACATTGAATCCAATAACAATTAACTAATGCGGTAAAGACTTTGAAACTCATTGTTAATGTGTATATTTATTGCCGCTAAAAGGTTTTTTGTTGTAGTGATAGTTTTTTAATATTTAAATTTTAATTTCAAAATATCAAATCAATCTAATCTAATTTAGCTTTGAAAAATAGTCAAATTGACTT
>JAJTWQ010000490.1:0-85649 GCA_029007595.1 Solanum commersonii | reverse complement strand
GTTTGGTCGAGAGGAGTGGCGCGAGCTTTTTGAGGCTCAAGGAGTTATTGACCACCGCTCCTATATTGACTCTTCCGGTTGAGGCGAGGGCTTCACGGTATATTGTGACGCATCCGGCGTTGGTTTAGGGTTGTGTATTGATGCGGCGGGCGGGTTATTTCTTATGCGTCGAGCGGCTTAAGATTCATGGCGCAACTACCCCACCCATGACTTAGAGTTGGTGGCGGTGGTTTTTGCACTTAAGATTTGGAGACATCGTCCGGTTGAGGATGTTATGCGGGAGATCGAGCATGAGATGCGGGCACGGTTCCCCAACTTTTTGAGCATTCGGTACTTCTTGACTCTTACTTTCGCGGACGAAAGTTCTTTTAGTAGTGGATATTGTAATGACCCTCGGGTCATTTTTAAATTAAAGAATTCATTTCATCGTTTAGAGCGTTCTATAGCGACCCCAAGTCATTTATGACTTGCGCCATGACTGTTCGGTCGCCTGGTCGTTCGCTTGGGTTTTAGGCCCGTTCTCTGTTTTGGAGATTTTTATAACTTGAAAAGTTGACTTTGGTCAACCTTCTTGGAACGTGCTCGAGATGAAAATTCGGGCAGCTAGGTTAGCTTCGGAAGATCGATTTTGGTCTGGAACGACCCTTTGTTCACTTGCGAGACTTTAGATAGCAGTTGTGGAATCGGCTCAAAATGATACTGGGTGTGGGACCCACTTTTCGTCGATCAGCTCCAAATGGAAATTTCGCCTTCACCGTTGAGTCAAAATATCGTTTCCAATCAGATTCCATATAAGGTTTGTATTTTTCCGACTCGAGCAGTCAGAAACATCGAAATTTAAGTTTGAAGGGTTGTAGAATTTTGACGCGGCGGTGACGTGGCAGATCCACGTGACGACACGTGGCAGGGGGAGTGAAATCTGGAAATTTCCAGATTTTAAAAACGAATTTTTGTCCACATTTTTCATCCAACTTCAACTTGAGATTAATCCTTCATTTTGAGTCCAAATTAAGTGATTCAAAGGCAAACTTCAAGAGAATTTCGAGGGAATCTAGCGGTGATCTCGGAAACGTGCGAGGGGAGGCTTTTTGAGGTAAGAAATCAATTTTAGCCACTGCCAGTGTGATTTCCGGATGGTTTTGTTATTGAATTTTGAAATGTGAGATCTTGATCATCGTAAGTCCGTTTTAAGTCATTCTTGGGGCTAACTTGTAGATTTTTCGCAAGGATCGTCGTGGTATAATCTGTTTGGGTTGAAAGGGTCTCGTTTTCCGAAAATTGGTGATCAAGGGGCTGCCCTTTTTATTTATTGTGGCTGATTTGCGGTGTTGTAGGCATCTGTTTGTGCTAAAATTTTGGGGTATTAGTTTAGTAAGGTAGTTGGGACGTTTCCACGGATTCGATTTTGAGATTCTAAGTATGGGCCCCACAATCCCGTTTTAGACCCGATTTTGGGTCCGTCTCCGAAAAATATAATTTTAGTGTCAATATATTCGTAATGACGAGGTGATTAACCTTTTGTTAGCGGGGTGCCTTAGACCTTATTTCGGGAAAGTGTTGGGTTATGACCGGCATGTCTCTTGATATTATTGAATATCCATATCTCGTGGTGTATATGATAATATTGAATTGAAGTATGTTTGGCCTTAGTCTAGGCTTAGACTAGTGTTGCCATAGACTTGCGAGATTTCGGATGTCGTTGGGCGGTAGAACTTTTCCGACGTCGTTTGAGCAGTCGGCTCCTTGTAGGCGATATAGCGAGACTTGAGTCGATAGTCGGTAACTCGACTTATGACCTTGTACCCATAATGCCCTGTTGTTCTATCGGCTACAAAGACCCGGTTAAAGTCCGTGGTCTAACCTACTCATTATTGGGTGCTTCCTCGGCGATTTGGGGTATATGAGGGTTGGTCTAAAATGATTATATATGGTAATCGGTGTGGTGATATTTTCCCCGCGACGTATGGTTGGATATTGATTCTTAGCTACAGCACCGGTTAAAGTCCGTGGTCTAGCTTACTCATTATGGATACTTCTCGGCGATTTGGGGTATATGAGGGTCGGACTAAAATGATTATTTATGGTAATCGGTGTGGTGATATTT
Organism: Solanum commersonii; assembly: GCA_029007595.1. Taxonomy (NCBI): domain Eukaryota; kingdom Viridiplantae; phylum Streptophyta; class Magnoliopsida; order Solanales; family Solanaceae; genus Solanum; species Solanum commersonii. Next base: position 83,545 of record JAJTWQ010000490.1, on the reverse strand, counting down.
TCCCGCGACGTATGGTTGGATATTGATTCTTAGCTACAGCACCCGGTTAAAGTCCGTGGTCTAGCTTACTCATTATTGGATACTTCCTCGGCAATTTGGGGTATATGAGGGTCGGACTAAAATGATTATTTATGGTAATCGGTGTGGTGATATTTTCCCCCGACGTATGGTTGGATATTGATTCTTAGCTACAGCACCCGGTTAAAGTCCGTGGTCTAACTTACTCATTATTGGATACTTCCTCGGCGATTTGGGGTATATGAGGTCGGACTAAAAGGATTATTTATAGTAATCGATTTGGTGATATTTTCCGCGATGGATGGTTGGATATTGATTCTTAGCTACAGCACCCGGTTAGAGTCTGGTCCCGGCTTACTTATGTCCGAAGCTTAGCTACGTGCAGGTTAGAGTCCGTGGTCCAGCTTACTGTGATCCGGTTTTAGCTACGTGCCCGGTTAGAGTCCGTGGTCCGGCTTACTTATGTCCGAGGCTTAGCTACGGTACCCGGTTAGAGTCAGTGGTCCGGCTTACTGTGATGCAGTTTTTTAAATCTACGTGCACCGGTTAGAGTCCACAGTCCCGACTTACTTATGTCCGAGGCTTAGCTACGGTGCCGGTTAGAGTCCGTGGTCCGGCTTACTGTGATCCGGTTTTAGCTACGTGCCGGTTAGAGTCAGGTGGTCCGACTTACTTATGTCCGAGGCTTAGCTACGGTGCCGGTTAGAGTCCGTGGTCCAGCTTGCCTGTGATCGGTTTTAGCTACGATGCCGGTTAGAGTCCGTGGTCCAGCTTACTTATGTCCCGAGGCTTAGCTACGATGCCCGGTTAGGAGTCAGGTAGTCCGGCTTACTGTGATGCAGTTTTAGCTACTGTGCAGGTTAGAGTCCGTGGTCCGGCTTACTTATGTCCGAGGCTTAGCTACATGATGCGGTTAGAGTCCGTGGTCCAGCTTACCCGTGATGCGGTTTTAGCTACATGCCCGGTTAGAGTCCGTGGTCCAGCTTACTTATGTCCGAGGCTTAGCTACGGTGCCGGTTAGAGTCCGTGGTCCGGCTTACCTGTGATCTGGTTTTAGCTACGGTGCCCGGTTAGAGTCAGGTGGTCCGGCTTACTTATGTCCGAGCTTAGCTACGGTGCCCGGTTAGAGTCCGTGGTCCGGCTTACCTGTGATCTGGTTTTGGCTACGGCCCGGTTCGAGTCCGTGGTCCGGCCCACCCGTGCCCGACCTTTGGCTCAGCACCCGGTTCGGAGTCCGTGGTCCGGCCCGCTATAGGTTGACTCATTAGCTATAGTACCGGTTCGAGTCAGTGGTCCGGCTTGCACGTGGTGTATTCCCGATTCCTCACTAAAGCTTCGTTTAGTCTCGATTACTCTCATGCGTAGGTTGAGGTTTTGGAGGTTGGAAAGATTAGGTTAAAGTCCGGGACGTAATGAGATCTTGGAATATGATTGGGAATGGTTCGGTTAAAAGTCAGAATTTGGTAATATTGTGATAGACCTTCTAGCTCCATTATTTTACTTTATCTGTCGATGCATCTGCCGGGCTTATGGGGGTCCGTGCGGGTGGTTTCTTTTATTGTGCACGGCGTACCCGTCGGTTTTATGGGAGCTTTGGCGGAGTTAGTTAGATTACTTGTCTTTGTTGCACGTACGCTCGTGTACATACCCCCATTACTACTCTGTGCACTTGATGTGACCCTTTATTTGCATTTCGGTTTACTTTTGCTTATCTTGCTCTGTCGTAGATGATGCCCCTTTTGGGTACTTTTGTTTTGGTACTCGTGCTACGCTCTGCATCTATTTTGTGATGCGGAGTCAGAACACTAGTAGCCGGCGTTGCTCGAGCTTGGAGTAGACATATCTGGAGACGGGGGTGAGCACACGGCATTCTGTACTATTTCGGTCTCCATCTGTATATATATAGACTTGTCTTCTTCCTTTCGAGACGCAGTCCGGTCTCTGTTGACCCGATTTTGGGGCTTGTACTCATTTTGTAGTAGCTGCTGTCTTGGTGACTTCCCGTTACGGGAGGGATCTTTATTTGTTTATATTGTTATTTGCCTACTCTTGTTTAATTTCTACCCTCAGACCCATTACTTGTGGTTCCGGGTTACGGGTTGGCTTACCTGCTAGTGGGTTATAGTAGGTGCCATCATGACTTGATAAATCGGGTCGCGACAAATTGGTATCAGAGCCCAGGTTCGTCGGTCTCACTTGTACAGAGCTAACGTCTGTGTAGAGTCCGCGGATCGGTGCGGAGGCGTCCGTAACTTATCTTCGGGAGGCTACGGGATGTCCTTAGGAAAATTTCCTCTTTTGTTTCGCTTTCGTGCGGCGTGTCTATTGGTTCCTTGAAATATCACTTGTTTCATTCTTTGGTGGTATGGCGCGCACGCGCGGGGGCGCGGTCGGGGCAGATGCAATCCAGCCTGCACACAGATCCCAATCATGGGATAGACGTTGACACCGAGGTCAAGCCAGGGTCGCAGCATCGGCCCGAGATATGGAGGAGGAGAGAGTTCGTTGTTTTGTATGTGGGTTGCGGTGCCAGGTCGAGGTCAACACGAAGAATTTGGTTTCGATTGGCCGTTCATTTCTTGATGTGATTACAGGCATGGATTGGTTATCCCCCTTATCCTATTTTTTTAGATTGCTTTTCTAAGACTGTTACCTTAGCTATTCCCGTGTTCCTCCGGTGGTGTGGCGAGGATCTCGTAGTAGCACACCGGTTAGGGGTTATCTCTTTTATTCGTGCTAGGAGGCTAGTGGCTAGCGGATGCTTATCATATTTGGCCTATGTACGTGATGTGAGTAGGGAGGTTTCTCGGTTGAGTCGATTCTGTTCGTGACTTCATAGATGTGTTTCCCTCTTGTCTCTGGCCTACCCCAGTGTGATGTTGATTTTTCGATTGAGCTTGAGCCGGTACTCGCCCTATTTCTATTCCGCCATATCGGATGGCTCTGCGAGCTCAAGGCTCGGTGTTCGGCACCCGGGATCTCTTGGGTAAGGGATTCATTCGGCCTAGTGTATCGCCTTGGGGTGCCCCCAGTCCTCTTCGTGAAGAAGGGACGGTACTATGCGGTGTGTATTGACTATAGGCGGCTGAACAAGGTGACGGTGGTGAACCGTTACCCCATGCCTCGTATTGATGATTTGTTTGATCGGCTTCGGGGTGCCGTGGTATTTTCTAAGATTGATTTAAGATCCGGCTACCACCGGTTGAGGATTAGGGCGTACGGACGTCCCTAAGACCGCATTTAGGACTCGTTATGGCCATTATGAGTTCTTGGTGATGTCGTTTGGGTTGACTAATGCCCTGCCGCCTTCATGGACTTGATGACACGTGTGTTCGGGCCATACCTTGATTTATTTGTCATTGTCTTCATTGATGACATGCGGTATACTCCGGGCCGAATGAGCATGAGCAACATTTGAGGATAGTGCTCCAGACTTTGAGAGATCGGCGGCTTTATGCCAAGTTCTCAAAGTGCGAGTTTTGGCTTAGTCGTAGCCTTCTTGGGGCACGTGGTGTCCAAGGAGGGTATTAGGGTGATCCAGGCAAAGATTGAGGCTATTCGTGATTGGCACGGGCCCACCTCTCGTGGCGAGATTCGTAGCTTAGTCGGATTGGCGGGCTAATATAGGCGTTTTTGTTGAGGATTTTCTACTATAGCGGCGCCTTTGGCGCAGTTGACTCGCGGGATGTTTCCTTTGTTTGGTCGGAAGGAGTGTGAAGCGAGCTTTTTGAGGCTCAAGGAGTTATTGACCACCGCTCTATATTGACTCTTCCGGTTGAGGGCGAGGGCTTCACGGTATATTGTGACGCATCCGGCGTTGGTTTTTTTTTTGGTTGTGTATTGATGCGCGGGGCGGGTTTATTTCTTATGCGTCGAGGCGGCTTAAGATTCATGGCGCAACTACCCCACCCATGACTTAGAGTTGGTGGCGGTGGTTTTTGCACTTAAGATTTGGAGACATCGTCCGGTTGAGGAGGTTATGCGGGAGATCGAGCATGAGATGCGGGCACGGTTCCCGACTTTTTTGAGCATTCAGTACTTCTTGACTCTTACTTTCGCGGACGAAAGTTCTTTTAGTAGTGGATATTGTAATGACCCTCGGGTCATTTTTAAATTAAAGAATTCATTTCATCGTTTAGAGCGTTCCTATAGCGACCCCAAGTCATTTATGACTTTGTTGCCTTACCCCGTTCGGTCGCCTGGTCGTTCGCTTGGGTTTTAGGCCCGTTCTCCCGTTTTTGGAGATTTTTATAACTTGAAAAGTTGACTTTGGTCAACCTTCTTGGAAGACGTGCTCAGATGAAAATTCGGGCAGCTAGGTTAGCTTCGGAAGATCGATTTTGGTCTGGAACGACCCTTTGTTCACTTCGCGAGACTTTAGATAGCAGTTGTGGAATCTGGCTCAAAATGATACTGGGTGTGGGACCCACTTTTCGTCGATGCGAGCTCCAAATGGAAATTTCGCCTTCACCGTTGAGTCCGAAATATCGTTTCCAATCAGATTCCATATAAGGTTTGTATTTTTCCGACTCGAACGAGTCCGAAACATCGAAATTTAAGTTTGAAGGGTTGTAGAATTTTGACGCGGCGGTGACGTGGCAGATCCACGTGACGACACGTGGCAGGGGGAGTGAAATCTGGAAATTTCCAGATTTTAAAAAACGAATTTGTCCACATTTTTCATCCAACTTCAACTTGAGATTAATCCTTCATTTTGAGTCCAAATTAAGTGATTCAAAAGGCAAACTTCAAGAGAATTTCGGGGGAATCTAGCGGTGATCTCGGAAACGCGAGGGGAGGCTTCGTTTGAGGTAAGAAATCAATTTTAGCCACTGCCAGTGTGATTTCCGGATGGTTTTGTTATTGAATTTTGAAATGTGAGATCTTGATCATCGTAAGTCCGTTTTAAGTCATTCTTGGGGCTAACTTGTAGATTTTTCCTTGGGTCCGTCTCCGAAAAATATAATTTTAGTGTCAATATATTCGTAATGACGAGGTGATTAACCTTTTGTTAGCGGGGAAGCATTTGGAGACCGTTCGGAGAGGAAAAGATCCGTCTGCACCGTGAGTTGGAGCACGCATGATCGGCTTTCGGGTAGGCTATGGTTTTCTCTCGTGAGATTGAGCATGTTGAGGCATTTGTTTATTGATTTGCTTGAGTATGGAGGGGTCGGGATGTAGAGCATGCTAAATTTCTATAATTTCTGCCTTAGACCTTATTTCGGGAAAGTGTTGGGTTATGACAGCATGTCTCTTGATATTATTGAATATCCATATCTGGTGGTGTATATGATAATATTGAATTGAAGTATGTTTGGCCTTAGTCTAGGCTTAGACTAGTGTTGCCATAGACTTGCGAGATTTCGGATGTCGTTGGGCAGTAGAACTTTTTCCGACGTCGCTTCGAACAGTCAGCTCCTTGTAGACGATATAGCGAGACTTGAGTCGATAGTCGGTAACTCGGCTTATGACCTTGTACCCATAATGCCTGTTTTCTATCGGCTACAAATACCCGGTTAAAGTCCGTGGTCTAGCTTACTCATTATTGGATACTTCCTCGGCGATTTGGGGTATATGAGGGTCGGACTAAAATGATTATTTATGGTAATCGGTGTGGTGATATTTTCCCGCGACGTATGGTTGGATATTGATTCTTAGCTACAGCACCGGTTAAAGTCCGTGGTCTAGCTTACTCATTATTGGATACTTCCTCGGCGATTTGGGGTATATGAGGGTCGGACTAAAATGATTATTTATGGTAATCGGTGTGGTGATATTTTCCCGCGACGTATGGTTGGATATTGATTCTTAGCTACAGCACCCGGTTAAAGTCCGTGGTCTAGCTTACTCATTGTGGATACTTCCTCGGCAATTTGGGGTATATGAGGGTCGGACTAAAATGATTATTTATGGTAATCGGTGTGGTGATATTTTCCCGCGACGTATGGTTGGATATTGATTCTTAGCTACGGCACCGGTTAAAGTCCGTGGTCTAGCTTACTCATTATGGATACTTCCTCAGCGATTTGGGGTATATGAGGGTCGGACTAAAAGGATTATTTATAGTAATCGATTTGGTGATATTTCCCGCGATGGATGGTTGGATATTGATTCTTAGCTACAGCACCCGGTTAAAATCCGTGGTCTAGCTTACTCATTATTGGATACTTCCTCGACGATTTGGGGTATATGAGGTCGGACTAAAAGGATTATTTATAGTAATCGATTTGGTGATTTTTCGCGCGATGTATGTTTGGATATTGGTTCTTAGCTAGAGCACCGGTTAAAATCCGTGGTCTAGCTTACTCATTATTGGATACTTCCTCAGCGATTTGGGGTATATGAGGGTCGGACTAAAAGGATTATTTATAGTAATCGATTTGGTGATATTTTCCGCGATGGATGGTTGGATATTGATTCTTAGCTACAGCACCCGGTTAGAGTCCGTGGTCCAGCTTACTTATGTCCAGGCTTAGCTACGAGTACCCGGTTAGAGTCCGTGGTCCAGCTTACTGTGATCTGGTTTTAGCTACATGCCCGGTTAGAGTCCGTGGTCCGAACTACTTATGTCCGGGCTTAGCTACGGTGCCGGTTAGAGTCCGTGGTCCGGCTTACCGTGATGCGGTTTTAGCTACGATGCCTTGGTTAGGTAGTCCGTGGTCCAGCTTACTTATGTCCGAGGCTTAGCTACGATGCCGGTTAGAGTCCGTGGTCCGACTTACCCGTGATCCGGTTTTAGCTCTGATGCCCGGTTAGAGTCCGTGGTCCGGCCTACTTATGTCCGGGCTTAGCTACGGTGCCGGTTAGAGTCCGTGGTCCAGCTTACTGTGATCTGGTTTTAGCTACTGATGCCCGGTTAGAGTCCGTGGTCCAGCTTACTTATGTCCGAGGCTTAGCTACGGTACCCGGTTAGAGTCCGTGGTCCGGCTTACTGTGATCCGGTTTTGGCTACGTGCCGGTTCGAGTCCGTGGTCCAGCCCACCCGTGCCCGACCTTTGGCTACGACACCCGGGTTCGAGTCCGTGGTCCCGGCCCATATAGGTTGACTCATTAGCTATAGTACCCGGTTCGAGTCCGTGGTCCAGGTTGCACGTGGTGTATTCCCAATTCCTCACTAAAGCTTCGTTTAGTCTCGATTACTCTCATCCGTAGGTTGAGGTTTTGGAGGTTGGAAAGATTAGGTTAAAGTCAGGGACGTAATGAGATCTTGGAATATGATTGGGAATGGTTCGGTTAAAAGTCCGGAATTTGGTAATATTGTGATAGACCTTCTAGCTCCATTATTTTACTTTATCTCTGTCGATGCATCTGCCGGGCTTATGGGGGTCCATGCGGTGGTTTCTTTTATTGTGCACGAGCGTACCCGTCGGGTTTATGGGAGCTTTGGCGGAGTTAGTTAGATTACTTGTCTTTGTTGCCTGTACGCTCGTGTACATACCCCCCATTTACTACTCTGTGCACTTGATGTGACCCTTTATTTGCATTTTCAGTTTACTTTTTGCTTATCTTGCTCGTCGGCCGATGATGCCCTCTTTTGGTACTGTTGTTTTGGTACTCATGCTACGCTGCATCTATTTTGTGATGCGCAGTCCGAGCACTAGTAGCCGGCGTTGGTCGAGCTTGGAGTAGACTTATCTGGAGACGGGGGTGAGCACACGGCATTACGTACTATTTCGGTCTCCATCTCGTATATATATAGACTTGTCTTCTTCCTTTCGAGACAGTCAGTCCAGTCTGTTGACCGGTTTTGGGGCTTGTACTCATTTTGTAGTAGCTGCAGACCGGTGACTTCCGGGATACAGGAGGGATCTTTATTTGTTTATATTGTTATTTGCCTACTCTTGTTTAATTTCTACCCTCAGACCCATTACTTGTGGTTCCGGGTTACGGGTTGGCTTACCTGCTGGTGGGTTATAGTAGGTGCCATCATGACTTGATAAATCGGGTCACGACAGAATTAGAAATAGAAATTAAAAAATTTAAGGAACAATTAGAAACAGATATAAGTATTGACAATGTCGACATAGAAGAAAACTGTTCAGAACAAGGTTCAGATATAAGTGAAACATATACAGAAATATTAGGACAAATAAAAGAAACCGACATAACCAATAGAATAGAAGTAAATCTTTGAAGAAGTAGAAAATAAGGCAAGTACAAGCACAAGTGCGAAGTTAAAAATCCTAGAACAATGAGTCGAATTATTATACGGTTAGTTACCAAGAATCGATAGATATGATACTTTATGGAATAAAAGATTAAATAAAAAATGCACACCATCTACAACAACCCCGAAATACTAATTTTCTAGATTTAGATTGCGTAGCCGACATAAACAAGACAATACAATTATGGGTAGGCTACATATCAAAACAACTAGTAGATAATAAAATTGGAATAACAGAAGTACCAGGATATATAGAAAGAACATTTATAGGAACAGTAAAATTATGGTTACAAAATTTAGGAGAAGAAAGCACTAAAATATTAAGAAACAGTAAGAAAATGGATGGAGAAAATGCAACTACTCCCATTGATATCCTAAACAAATATGAACTTGCTATAAGAAATGAATTTAGCAGTACAACAAATGTAGTAGAAGAACAACATAAAGAAAAACAGGTTACATAGAAATTTAATGTTAAAATTAGCTATATGTAATATGTGTTACATAGATGAATATACATGCGCATTTAGAGAATATTACTATAAAGGAACATATGAACCAATAGAAGCACAAGAGATAAGAAAGTTGTATTTTACAAAATTACGAGAACCATTTAGTTCTAAAATAATAAAAGACGGAATAGTGCGGGGATTGCAAGATACACTAGGAGCACGAATGAGATATTTACAAAAATGGTATTGTGAAATATGTGAAAAATATAGAGAAGACATAAAAATGGAAAAATCAATAATAAAAAATCTAGCTTGTTGTAAAGATAGAATAGCACCTCAATTTGGATGTAATGATAACTACTATAAAAAGAAAAATAGAAAGCCAGGAAAATTTAAAAAATTTAAATCCCAATATAAATATAAGAAACCACGAAGAAGATATTATATAAAGAACACTAAAGAAAAAAAGACCCTTTAGGCCAAAGAAAAAAATAACAGAATGTACATGTTATAATTGCGGAAAATTAGGACATTTAGCTAAAGATTGTAAATTACCTAGAGATCCAAAAAGAAAACAAATATCTGAAATGGGGTGTCTAGTAACAATCTCTTATCCCTTAATGTAATGAATATTAAAATACTCTATGGGAATGTAGGCTAAGCACCGAGAGGATATTAAATGAGATGGAATCCCTCACGTGAGTTGAGGCGGGGTTTCTAGTAGCAATCTCTTGAGATGGAATCCCTCACGTGAGTTGAGGCGGGGTTTCTAGTAGCAATCTCTTGAGATGGAATCCCTCACGTGAGTTGAGGCGGGGTTTCTAGTAGCAATCTCTTGAGATAGATTCTTACACGTGAGTTGAGGCGGGGTATCTAGTAGCAATTTCCTTGTCCCTTAACTATGTGCCCACATAGGTCTAGCTAGTGGATCCTCTTAAGCTATGTACCGGTTTACCTTAGGCATGTAGACCAACCCTTACAATATGGGATAGTACATCGGATTCCATAATCTAGCTCTCATGGTCTATGTTGGTTAAACGCTTATTCCCATCATGTGAGATGTGCATTATAGTTTCTTGAGGAGCTCTATGAAGTATGGGTGGTAGTATGAGATGCTATCCATACATGGCACGAATAGGCTTCAAGAGGGCTATAGTGAGTTCTCTAAGTCTTAATGACTATTGTTTAAAAGTCCTCTAAATGATGTTATTGAGTAATGTTGACTCTTAAATGCTTAAATGTGAAGATGCATGCTATACTTGGATTGTATTATGAGTTAATTCCTTGTCATGTTTATTGTCTATGAATGTGCCATGTCTAGGGTGACTTCAAAGGAGTACTTAGTGTGAGTAGTAGTATGGGATGCTACTTCCACATTGCACAAGTATGACTTAGAGTTGTCTTAGATGTTAGTCTTAATGTGATGATGTGATTCACGTGATGTTTATGTTTCTTAAATGCTTTATTATGTAAAGGTGGAAATGATGAATGGTAAGTTCACTTTTGGTAACCTTAAGGTGGTGCCTTAGTGTGGGTGGTGGTATGGTACGTGACCCATACATTGCACAAGGCATAGCTTGAGGGTTACTTGAGGTGGAGGCTCAAGGTAAAGGTAAAGGGTTATATGTGATATTGTCCAAATGTGAATTATGCGCCTTTGTATGTTGGTTGTGACTTATATTATGCCTTTTGTATCAATGTTCATGAAGTTTTATAAAAATGGCATAAAGCATGGCTTTCAACAAAATGTCCCTGTTAATGCATGTTTTTGCATGGTCATGAAGATGAAGACTTGGTGAGTCCTCATAGTTTCGAGGACAAAATCCATTTTGTCCCTTTTATGTCTTTTAGTATTATTTAAGCTTTTGTAAGGGCTAAGTCCCAATGTTGTATTCAAAGTATTAGATGGTTTGAGACATAGTGTACAAAGTCTAGAAAGTTTTTCGCTTGATTTTTAGTAAAATGTCTTCAATTGTAAAAGAATGTTTTTAATTCTTCTCTATTTTCAAGTATCTTATGCAATGAATGAGCTATGAGGCTTGTATGGGACCCCTTCGGGGTCCAATACACCGTGTTACGACTAGGGGGTGCTCTCGGGTCGTGACAATCATGACCCCACAAAAATGGTCCAAGCATGAACCACGAAGGGACCTATGGACCGTAGGTGGGACCACACCTCGTGGTCCAGTGGTCCGTTGATTGGCCAAATGTCTCTGACCACCATCCACGGTCCACTAGTACGATCCATCGACTGGGTCCGTGGGTTGTGAGTCAGTAGACAACTGACATGTTTAGTTAGGGGAAATTGAGTCTTTTTCGATTTAAATAAAATCAAAGTGAGGTCATTTTGCCTAAGTCTAGGACCCCTACATAAGTGATTTTAACCCTTTAAACTAACCATTCAAGTCATTATTTCCAAAACCCAAAAGAAAACCCAAAGCTCTTTGCTCAAATATTTCTCTCTACAGATCTTGAAGAAGAAGAAAGAGTTCAAGCTAGGATCAAGGTCAAGTCACCAATTCTCAAGCATTTGTGGTCTTTCTAATCAAGGTATGCTAACTTTTCATCCATGTATTCCTTCCATCCATTGAGTCCCCATGATTCCCAATTTAAAGGATGAAATTTCTCAATTTGAGTTAGGGTTTCTTCCAATGTTATAGGTATTGGTGAATGTTGATCCAATTGAGCGTATTATGATTTTTTATGCTTGAATTGAGTACATTCAATGTTTTTAGGATGAAATTGTGTGTACCCATGTCTAACCCATTTCTAGGAAGATGAAATTGATGTAAATGGGTTTTATTCCATGAAAGGAGAATTTATGGGTTTAGATGTATTTAATCGAGGATTTATGAGATATATTAGAATTGAAGCATATATGAGATATATGATTAGACTGTCTTGAGATCTAGGCACATGTGATGATTATGACATGTGATGCTTTGAGATTAAAGCTTAGATGATGAATGTTGATTAGCAGGGCTTTGAAAGTAAAGCTTATATGATGAATGTTGATTAGTAGATAGAATTTTTGTGGAAGGATTTACCCACGTGATCTATACTATAAATGTATAAATTAATGTGAAAGGTTTTCTCACATTGAATAATTTTATGTTGAAAGGCTTTCTCACCTAAGATGAATCAAAGAATCTATGAACGATGATAGATAAGACTTAGCTTGAATTAGTGTAATGAGATGCTTCTTTCATGAATAGCTTGACTTGGTAAAACAAGAACATGCTTGGTAGTTTGAGTTAGTAGATCTCATGGATAGCCTTCGATTGAGAAATAGTACCCTTCCAATGGTTATATTTAACTAGCATGAGATGATGCTTTGCATGATAGCATGATTTGGTAAGGCCAAACTATTTCATTGGTATCTTGGATTGAGCAATAGTACCCTTCCTTGAGTAGCTTGGACTTGCATTAGATAGCTTGGTCTAGCATAATGAGGTGTTTTTCCTTGATAGCCTTGAATTGGTAAATAGTAACCATTCATAGATAATTACTTGTCTTGGACTCGTAAAGAAGTACTCTTCCATGAATAGTAGAAATAGGTAAAGAGGGACTAGTCCCTAATCTAAGTAGCATAGTTGTAATGAAACAATATTACTTCAAGGAAGTATTATAAGCATATTTTAGTATGAGATTTACTTATATGATGATAGGTTAGCTTAGATTGTTTTTTGAGTTGCCTTCCTTGAAATGTTTGACTAGAGGTGGATTACCCAAGTCCTAACTAAGGATAAGTTGAGGTTACTTGAGAAGTTCTCTTACATTATGATGATCTATGCTCATTGATTATGCCTATGACTTATGTTGTTGTCTCTTATTCTTATTGCTTATGTCTTATGTTGACTAATGTGTATGTTGATGTTTATGCAAGCTATCATATTTAGTACATGTTTGTACTAATGCATATTCTTGCCTACATGTCCTTTCCAAATGTAAGGTCAGGCTATATCAATTTCTGTCCCCGTGGCTAGGATCTTAGTAGAAGCAAGGATCGAAGATTAGTGAGTCCTCATAGCATTCAAGAATATAGCACCCATTTCCTCATGTTCTATCATTTTGTGTTTCAAACTCTTATATGGTCTGTGTCCCAGGGATATTCATGATTTAGATGGTTTGAGAAAAAGTGTATTAGACTTCCGCTTCTTTTATAAAAGACTTTGATATTGTCGAAAATAGTTTAAATTTCTGCTCATTTCTATTATCTTATGTTATGAAAGCTAAGTGGCTTATATGAGACCTCTCGGGGTCTTGTATGCCATGTTACGTCTAGGATGTACCCCTGGTTCGTGACAAACTTCGTAATTAGAGAACATGGTTTAGAATGGTTCTAGGATGTCTCAAAACAACGTCAAGTATTGTCTTGTTGATAAGTGTAAAGCGCGCCACATTTATGAATGAGAGACTACTAAATGCTTAGGAAATTTCACTTATTCATTACTCTAAGTCGTGCCATAGAGTTTAACTCTATAAGGTTTTTCTCCTAATCCTTACCCGATGGTCTACATGATATAACTACTACAAGGGCTAATGCTAGAAGGAATGAGGAAGACAATATGGAGCAAGAAGTTCCTTCCCAAGCTCCGATTGACCCTTTGGTTGAGGATGCAACTAATGCGGAGTTTAGATTAACTTTTCAAGTGTTGGCTCAAGCCGTGAAGGTCCAAGCCTATCAGGGAGGTTGTGAACCCAAATGTAGGAATGGCGGCATCAACAGTGATGAACTTTACTAGGATGAACCCTTCAAAATTGTATTGTTAAAAGGTTGAGGAAGATCTTGAAGAGCTTATAGATGAGGTCCATAAGTTATTGGATATTGTGGGAGTTACTCCGGTGGAGGAGGTGTAATCGGCTGCTTACAAACTTAAGGGGGTTGCTCAAGTTTGGTTCAGTTAATGGAAAGAAACAAGAATGGTATAAATCGGTCCAATAGAGTTGGAACAGTTCAAAAGTGCTTTTCTTAATAGGTTCTTCCCTCCAGATATTAGAGAGGCTAAGGGTACTTGAGTTTATTAACTATTGGCAACGTAGTATGAGCATTAATGAATATGCTTTGAAGTTTACTTAATTGTCTAAGTATGCTCCATTTATAGTGGCCAACCTTGGGTCGAGAATGAGTAAGTTCATTTCGGGAGTGTCCGATTTAGTGGTGAAAGAATATCCTATGGCTATTCTTGTTCATGATATGGATATTGCTCGTCTTATGACTCATTCCCAACAGATTGAAGAGGAGAAACTAAAAGGGAGATCAAGAGAGAAGAAGAGGTCTAGAATTAATGAGGGTAATTCCTCTCATGATAGGTCTGATAGACATAGTCGTTCTAGGTTTCAACAAAGGATTTCTGAGCAAGGATCGTCCAATCCACCTAGGTTCAATAAAGAAGATACGGTATCTAACCCTAGACCACAAGGAATTAGTAGTGAATCCCTATGGCCTACTTTTTCTAGGTGTTGAAAGAACCACGAGAGTAGGTGTTTAGCCAGCATAGAGGGTTACTTTAGTTGTGGTGAAAGTGGTCACAAAATGAGGGATTGTCCAATGGCAAAGTCTAAGAGAAGAGAGGGAAAACAAGCTCATCCTGGTGGTTTGAGTTCCAATGCTCCTACGCAAAATTGATTATATGCACTCTGAACTAGAGGTGAACAAGAGTGTGTTGCCGATGCGGTTAACAAACTAGTCGACATGAGGTTTCTTCCCTGGTTGTGTGCATTTATATAAGTTGCATGCATTATGGCCTGCTAGTATGGAGTCTTTACTTCCGAAAGGTGTATAGAAACATCATTCAAGGACGAATGCTCCCAAGGAGGAGATATTGTAACACCCCGTATGCAAAAGACCAAATAGCAACTTTTCAGATCTTTCCAGGTGCCTTCCCGAAGGTCCAACCACGTCTCGTGGTGTGGGCCACGGACCGTGGTGGGTCCGTCAATTGGCCCCTCAGAAATGGTTTAGGCATGGACCATGGAGGGACCTACGGATCGTAGGTGGGACCACGCCCCATGATCCAGTGGTCCATGATGTGCCAAAAGTTTCTGACCACCATACAAGGTCCACCATGACGGACGGTAAGTCAGACGATGGCCCCTCGATTAGGTCTATGGGTGGTGAATCGGTGGACAATTGACATGTTCAATTAGAGGCAGTTAGGTCTTTTTCGGTTTTAATTAAATCATCATGAGATAGTTTTGCCTAAATCTAGGACCCCTATATAAGTGATTTTAACCCTATAAACTGACTATTCAAGTCATTATTTCCAAAACCCCAAAAGAAAACCCAAAGCTCTTCTCTCAAATATTTCACTCTCTAGAACTTGAAGAAGAAGAAAGAGTTCAAGCTAGGATCAAGGTAAAGTCTCCAATCCTCAAGAATTTGTGGGCTTCATAATCAAGGTATGATAGATTTTTATTCATGAATTCATTCCATCCATGGAGTCTAAATGACTCCCCAATTTGAAGGATGAAATTCCTTAATTTGAGTTATGGTTTCTTCCAATGTTGTGGGTATTGATGAATATTGATCCAATTCAGCAGATTATGATTGTTTATGCTTGAATCTAGTAGATTCAATGTTTTTAGGATGAAATTACATGTACCCATGTCTAACCTATGTCTAGAAAGATGAAATTGATGTAAATGGGTTTTATGCCATAAAAGGAGAATTTGTGGGCTTAGATGTATTCAATCGAGGATTGATGAAATATATTAGAATGGAAATATCTATGAGAAATATGTTTAGAATGTCTTGAGATCTAGGCACAGGTGATGATTATGAGATGTGATGCTTTAAGAGTAAAGCTTATATGATGAATGTTGATTAGTAGAGCTTTGAGAGTAAAGCTTATGTGATGAATGTTGATTAGTATGGCTTTGAGAGTAAGGCTTATATGATGAATGTTGATTATTAGATCGAATTGTTGTAGAAGGATTTACCCACATGATCTATACTATGAATGTATGAATGCATGAATGTGAAAGGTTTTCTCACATTGAATGATTCTAGGTTGAAAGGCTTTCTTACCTAAGATGAATCAAATAATCTATGGATTATGATAGATATGACTTAGCTTGAATTGGTTTAATGAGATGCTTCCTTTCATAAGTATCTTGACTTGGTAAGACAAGACCATGCTTGGTAGATTGAGTTTGTAGATCTCATGAATAGCCTTGGATTGAGCAATAGTACCCTTCCAATGGTTAGCCTGAACACGCATGATAGGATGCTTGCATGATAGCATGATTTGGTAAGGCCAAACCATTTCATTGGTAGCTTGGATCGAGCAATAGTACTATTCCTTGAGTAGCTTGGACTTGCATGAGAGGATTCCTTTCATGATAGCTTGCTCTAGCATAATGAGGTGCTTTTCCTTGATAGCCTTGAATTAGTAAATAGTAACCATTAATGGGTAATTACTTGTCTTGGACTAGTAATGAAGTACTCTTCCATGAACAATAGAAATATCTAAAGAGGGACTAGTCCCTAATCGAAGTAGCATAGATATGAAGAAATAATATTACTTCAAGGAAGTATTATAAGCATATTTTAGTATGAGAATTACTTGTATGATGATAGGTTAGATTGCATTGTTTCTTGAGTTGCCTTCCTTGAAATGTTTGACTAGAGGTGGATTACCCAAGTCGTAACTAAGGATAAGTTGAAGTTACTTGAGAAATGTTCCTCTTACATTATGATGATCTATGTCCATTGATTATGCCTATGACTTATGTTGTTGTCTCTTATGCTTATGGCTTATGTCTTATGTTGACTAATGCTTATGTTATATCTATGTTTATGTTTAGGCAAACTATCATATTTAGTACATGTTTGTACTAATACATACTCTTGCCTACATTTCTTTTCCAAATGAAGGGTCAGGCGATATCGACTTCCGTCCCTATGGCTAGGATCTTATTAAAAGCAAGGATCGATGATTGGTGAGTCCTCATAGCATTCGAGAATATAGCAACCATTTTGTTATGTTCTTTCATTTTGTGTTTCGAACTCTTTTATGGGCTATGTCCCAAAGATATTCATGTTTTAGATGGTTTGAGACAAAGTGTATTAGACTTCCGCTTTGTTTATAAAAGACTTTTATATTGTCGAAAATGTTTTAAATTTCCACTCATTTCTATTATCTTATGTTATGAAAGCTAAATGTCTTATATGAGGCCTCTTGGGGTCTTGTATGTCATGTTACGTCTAGGGTGTACCCCTTGGTCGTGATAGTCAAAGCCACACCCGAGCTTTAATGAAAAATTAGGAGAAAAGAAATATTAAGGTGATACCATGAGTTAATATAATGTAAGGTAAGGCAGAGAAGTCACTTAAAATCAAAATATACCATACTTGGCCCTGAGTAAGTGTTACCTGCTAAGAAAGTCCTATAGTGATCCTAATTTAATGGTTGGAGATTCTAAGTGTATAAAATAAGGGCAACTCTCTGCTATTATGTATGTATGGTATTGAATTCAATTTTGAGAATGAGTGTATACTGAGTCCCTTTCATTAAACTATAAATCGTTATATGTGAGAACACGGGGGTTTCTTTGTGGTAAGGCCACAAGTGAAACGGTCAAAGATTTGGTATCTTTGTGATTGCTATCTATGTATGTGAATGTGTTAATTGGTATGTCTATGATTGATCCACATTCATTGTCGTGTTGTTAAACTTAATGATTGCATTGTGCTAAAAATTGAAAATGGGGGTTGACTACTGAGAATAATGTCATGTGATTGCTTGAGTTTTTTGGTTTATTTTTGCATCGTGTCATTCAAACGACCCAAAAAGTTCTTAAAAGTGTGCTTTGGAAGTTACCGGAAACTTGTTTTAGCTATATCTAAAAATCCGTTTCGTTTTTCGAAAATACGACTTCATATTCTTGTTTAGGGGGTCAAATTGAGTGGGAAATGGGTCTCACCCAAATTTTAGAGCAACCGTATCGAAATCCAAAATTTCCAAGTGAAGCCTTTTCGAGGGTCTACTTTGGAGGGTCATATCTCCTAGCACACAAATAATTTTGGTGGACATAATATATCCATGGAAATCCCTTTGAGTTAGCTACCCAACGACTTCGTTTCACCTCATTCGGAGTTCGGACGAAGGAGTTATGCCCATTTTCGTAAAACCTGTCCGGGCAGAAAATGCAATTTCCAGTAACCAAAGTTACTGTTCACCCACCTCACTTTTTTTTTCTAAGTGTTTGTTCCGTTTTTCCAAAGGGCATATGTTATTTCCTATATAACATTAACTCAATTCTCATCTCTAAAACATTTCCCAAAACACCTCTCCCATACTTAGACACCTTTTCTCTCAAAGTTCTCTCAAGAACCCTAATCCAAAACCTTCATCAAGATTGAAGAGACTCTTGCTCCCAAGTTCCAAGCTTCCATTGAAGACACTCTCAAGGCCTTCATAAAAACTCAAGGTATGTGGTGTTGAACTCATGGGTCCTTTCACCCATAGTGCCTAGTCTCTATTCTACTCACTAATTCATGGTTTAATTCATGGTTCATAAATTAGTCTTGTTCCTTGTATAAATTTCCTGCACAAGTGAATTTTAAACATGAAGAGTGATTGTTTTGAGCATGTTGTGACTCTAGAACTTGAATCTAAATTCGGAATGGATGTGGAGATTTTTCATGTGGTCTTGTGGGTGTTAAAATGTGTTGTTGTAGGTTGTTCACTGGTTTGGCTGCATAATTACTACCCTATTTTCCATGCTCTTTGATCCCATTACATGCCTTCAAGGTGTTTGACAAAATGTCCAATTATGGAGAATTGATGAATTGATGCTTTAGGGCTTAAGTTATGAGATGTATGGCATTCCAGAAATGTGTTGATGATAAACTAAACTTATGTATATGTTCATTCCATACATGAGATTGCATTAGAGCCTAAGGTGAATTTCCTATATAAAGTGTTACATGACCATGCCCGATCCGGGGGAAAAGAATCGGACAACCATGTGAGAGGTTTATATCTCACCACCTAGGATGTTTGGGGTGTGACCAACATCAACCATGTGAGAGGTTTATATCTCGCCACCTAGGATGCTTGGGGTGTGACCAACATCAACCATGTGAGAGGTTTATATCTCGCCACCTAGGATGTTTGGGATGTGACCAACATCAACCATGTGAGAGGTTTATATCTCGCCACCTAGGATGCTTGGGGTGTGACCAACATCAACCATGTGAGGATTTATACCTTGCCACCGGGGTGTCGGGTGTGAACGGCATCCCCATCCTAAGTTGGGGTTTCTGATTGGTCGGATTATGCACACACATATGATATCTACTATTAGTATAGTTTTACTTAAACATGTTTTGACTTCACTTTGATCATGCATCCTCATATTATCATCTATTATGCCTATGGAACTATCTCTTGCATTTCGATTGCGTCCTTGTCTATTGTTGCATTGCACCCCGCATACTTAGTACATTCCAAAGTACTAACGCATATTTTGCCTACATGATGTCACCATGTAGGGACCGAAGCTAATCTTGATCCTTCTCTCCATTCACGTGGCTAGTACGGTGCTTATCCGAGATTGTTGGTGAGTCCTCAATGATTCGAGGGCTACGTTATGTTTCTTACTCTTATGTTTTGAGACTTTAGCTTGCCATTGTATTTTGACTATGAGGGGAGCGGTAATATGTCATGGCCCCCGTCCTATCTATGTATGTAGAGGTGTACGTTGGACAAGTATTTTGTAAATGAGCTTGACTCTTATTCTATGATGTTATTTTGAAATAGTTGCCCTTAGTCCCTATTTCCCGTTATTTAATGTTGAATATACTTCCGCGACCGATGAAGTGTGATGACAAGTTTGAGAGGCTTGTTTGGGGTTCCTTCGGGTTCCCCATTCGCCATGTCACGTCTAGGCCCTAGGCTTGGGTCGTGACAGTCATTTAGAGTTAGTAGTTTCGCTTGAGGACAAGCAACAATTTTAAGTTGAGGGTCTTGATGTACTGCAGATTTACGGTACTTATAATGCTTTAAGCTTGGATTTGTGTGTTCGTCTTTAGCATTTGTTAGTAGATGGGATGTTATTTTGCTTGTATTTTGTAAGAAAATAGGTTTTGCAGTAGTCGAAATGAAAAGAGTTGAAGCAACAGCATTTTTGGTGATTGACGACTCAACCTACGAGCCGTAGGAATGAGTCGCAGATTGAGGCAATGAAAAATAGTGCAAAGTGTTAAACAACGAGATCAAATGACGAACTGTAGAGACAAGTCGTGGAAAAGTTCATAGAAGTTGAGCTCCAGTTCTTGGATAACAGAAAGTCAGGCAGGTCGTGTAAAGTTTTATAGATGGTAGAACATACATAGAAAAGTCCAGATGCTATTAAGTGGAGATACAATTTGACTGAAGGTTCTTATGAACCATAGGAATTTTTACGAGTCATAGAAACGAACCATAGGATTTACTAGGAAACCAATTTTACCTAGATTTCCTTTTTCGAATTTATTTAGGATTTGATGTCTATAAATATTAGTTGTAAGTTTTTTTGCAGAGTTAGATAATTTGATATTTTGGGTTTGTCTTTGAGAATCAATTTGGGAACACTTTATCCATTTTAATTCTTGGAGGATTGGTTTATAATATAGCTTTTGTTTGTAAATTCGAGATTCCAGATTTAATCTTCTCTATTTGTAAGTTGATGATTTATATTAACAAACATATAATGAATTGTGATCACCCAAGAATGAGTAGCTAAATCTACAACTAGGGTTGTGGGAAGAATGAGTAATAAACAATGTAGACCTAATAATTAATTAATCCTTGAATAGTGTTTCTGCATGTATTGTTGATCTCTTTATTTTGATTGCGTTTTAACGGTGGTCAACGTTATAACTAAACTTATTCCTACTTATTCGACTAAAGACGTGATGAAACTTTCCGACCAAGGAAGTGATGAAGGGGAAAAGAAATTAAACAATAGAGATTTAGTGTTGATAATCAGCTATCTAATAACCTAAACTCAAGATGTGAGGGCTAATCTAGGGTAAAGGGTAAGGGCTAAGAAAGCATACACTCGTAGACCAACTAAGTTGCATCGAAAAATTCCCTACTTGGACAACCAATGACTTAGGAGATACCTAACTTACAGACTTTTCATGTAAAACACTAGATAAGGGTTATAATTATAATATTTAATGTGTTAAGAACCTGAGGGGAACACATACACACTAGTTTCATCTTATATTGATCTTACAAAATGTTTAATCTTGTTTACTTGGTTACTTGTTACTAAAATCAATCAATTAATATTTTGTGTTACAAAACCCCTTTTTACGTAGATTATCTGACTAAAAGTACAATCAACTAGTTAATTGGACTAAATCTAGATCTTATTCATCGTGGGATTGATCCTGATTTCTGTTAGCTTATTTATTTGAACAACGACCACTTATACTTCTTTAGAGAGGTGTGACTTGGGTGTATCATCACATCATAGGGAGGGAAATAAAATAGTGCATTTCATAATAAGTAATATGATATTTTTTTCTCATTGAAGCTAATTATAGGATCTTTAGTCCTCAAGTTGGGTTTCATCATACAAGACTCATGAATTTAAAGGTTTCAATCTCTTTCCCCTCAATGTGTTCCAGACATTTTCTCTTGTAAATGCCTTAATTATTCAGAGGATATGCAAGATTATCACAATATTTAATAGAATCAATATTAATGGTATCACTTGGCAAATACAACCTCATATTACTGTGTTTCCTCTTTATAAATATTGATTGACCATTGTAATACCAATTTTGAACTCTACCAATTATAGTGGTGCTATCACAATGAATTAAAATACAAGGAATTGTTGTTTTCAAAATAAAGATCTCAAGTAATAAATCTTTCAACCAATTCGCTTCCACTTATGCTAAAGCAATTAGTTTATCCTCCATGGTACATTTAGGAATAATAGTTTGATTTTTTTATTTCAAATAAATAGCGCCACCACACAAAGTAAATTATTAGGAATCACTTGATAAAGTGTTTCAATCTGCATCAAAAAAGTCTTCAAGTGCAACATGATATTTTATATAGAACAAACCACAATTGTTCATCCCAATTAAATATCTCATAACTCTCATTATAACATGTCAACATTCATTAACTGGCTTGCTTGTAAACCTACTAATTACTTCTACTGCATATGAAATATCATGTCTTCTGCAATCAATGAGGTATCTCAAACTTCCAATTAAGCTAGCATATTCTTTTTTATTTATTATATTATTTCTACTTTTAACTAGAAAAAAGTGCACAGTTGAATCAAAAGGAGTTACAACAGGTTTGAAATCAAGAAAGTTATATCTTTACTACTCCTACAAGAGAGAAATATTAACGATGCTATATAAATGCTCATGAAAAATTTCATCACATGTTCTAGTAATTTTTATATCAAGAATAAAATTTGTCTCGCCAAAATCTTTCATATTAAAATGGTTGCTAAGAATATTTTTAGATTCACCAATAACATTCACGTTAGAGCCATAAATAAATCATCAACATATGGAAAATAATAACTTGTGCATTATTTCAAGACTTACGATAAATGCACTTATCACACTCATTTTTTTAAATCATTTTCAATCATCCAAGCATAATTTTTTTTATGACATTACATTTGTGCCGATTTCAAGCCATACAAGAATTTAGTAAATATATGAACTTTGCTTTCTTACTTTCTTGAGATTCTTCAATTAGTTTCTTGAAATCTCTATGGCCAAGAATTGTGATTTTCATTGGTGATTCATAATTGTATGGAGGAATTTGAGTTACAAAGAATGAAATTCTTGTAGAAAGACTTACCTTGAAAAAGAATCTTCAAAAAGATTGAAAGAATCTTGAATGGAGTCTTCTACTTTGATTTTTCCTTAGAGTTTTACCCTAGGGTTTGAGAGAGAAGAGATTGATGGTTTAAAAGATGAAGATCTGGTTGTTTTGAGCCTTTTAATAGTAAATAGATTCATTTAGGGTTTTCTTGGAGGTAAAAAGACAATTCGTAACAACACTCTATCAAGTTACTAAAATGGTCATAACTTTTTACTCAGAAATTGGTGATGCGAAATTGATGGCGTTGGAAAGTAGATTCAAATATCTTTAATTTGATATGTTATGGGTCACGTAAATCTTTATATTCTAGGAGATATGGTCGTTTGAAGTTGACCCAAGTAGAATCTTACATCAAAACTTAATCGATAAGGAAACTTCAAGAACACATATCATGAACTTATCAAGAAATTAAATTGATCAATATTTATGGATCAATTCGCAAAATAATGTCATGATTGGCATGTGGGTGAACAAACCCAACACTATGGAAGCTTACATATCTCAATGAACTAGGTTCTTGGCGAAATCTTGAATTTCGTGAACGAACGCTTGAAACTTTGAACTTTTTATCCTCTTGAATCTTCTCTCTTAATCCTAAATTCTTTTGGGGATGAATGAAACTGATTCTAATCAATTTAGACTATAATATCCCTCATATTTTTGGGTAACTTTCCTTAAATGGACAGCCTGACTTTAAAAGGGCCTATCTCCCTCATACAAGCTCGAAAATTAGAAAACTAAGTGGCGTTGGAAAGAGAACTCAGAGATCTTTCATTTGATATCTTATGGGTCTCCTAACTCATCCTGTATTGAAAGTTATGGTAATTTAAAGTTGACCCAAAACTTAAAAAGAACTAAGAAATGCTTGAAGGAATTCTCTTTAGTTCTTTTTGGAACTCAAGGTGCTTCATCTAGTGACCATAACACCTAAGAAAATTTTAAATTCCTCCGAAAAATCTTACTATCCACGAAGAAGGGTTCGAGTGTTAGCTCAAATTTTCTGGGGTGTTACAACCTATGTGCAATGTAAATTGTGAACTATTAGGTTGTGTTGGTTTTCATGTAGGTTGTAGTCGTGGAGGTTCGATTGGGGTGTAAGGAGTACTCGTATTCTATATCCTTAGATTTGTGTTTAGGATTTATCTTGTTGAGTACCCTGTGGTTTGATACTCACCCATTTCTTCTATATTTGTATAGGTTACGAGTCTGGATCTATGAGATACTCTCTCTTCTCTTTCTGTCTCAAGCTTCTTGTGGAAATATGTGAGGTAGATACTTGTCATCTTAGCGGACCCTCTTAATCCTATTTGTGATTTTGTTCTACGTTAGAGATAACATCACTTGAGACATACATATTTTCTTTTGATTCTAAGTAATACATTAGAGGTTGTGCACTTGACAACCAGGTTTTTGGGATTTAGTTAAGTTGAAGTATTATCCACATTATTAAACATTATTTTTATCTTATTTTCAAATTTAATCATAATGATTGGGTTTTAGGATGACTAGTCATTGTGGGATAAGACGAGTCTCATCATATCTATTTTTGGACTTGTGCCAATTAATATGACGCAATTGAGCATGCCAAAAATTAGTAGAAGAGAACATGGAAACATAAGTAGGAGCTTTATTCATTTAACATTCAACTTGAACATCTCATCACAAGCATATCAATTCTTGACAATAATACATTTTTTCACAATTACATATTGATCATATTCAATAATCTATTTGAAGTCTTCTTTATTAAGAAGAAAACTAGATATCAAATGTTTTCTCATGATGGAAGTATAAAGTAGATCTTTAAAAGTTAGTACCCTTCAATAGTTAAAACACAATTCTATCTCCCATTAGAATCACTTGAATGTTGCGAAAATAACCAAGCATCATGGTTTTGGGCTCCTCACCATATTTATGTCTATAATCACTATTATAAAAAGGCTATTCGATAACATTTGCCTAAGGAGTAGGATCACATTTAGGAAATTCGCAAAATAGATCAATATGCCCACTCTTGCGACAAACAAAGCACGGTCAGTTATCTTAAACTTGTTGATTTTGTTCTTTGTTATTTCAACCATTATTTTTCTTGGAAGGTCTATCACTATTTGTCTTGAAATTTTTCTTCTTAGGCTTCCTAGAAGCAGTTTTGTGAGAATCGAGAGTATCATTATTTGAAGTAATTAAATTTACCTTCATTGTAATGTTACGTTCTTCTAATTATAAAAGGTCATATTTTCCCTTCTCCTCCTCAGCTATTCGAGCTTTCATTATCAATGTCTCGGGAGAGGATTCCTTTAGTTTGTGAAGGATAGTTTTAGAAATTTCTTCCACAAAGGTGGAAGTTTCTACGATGTCAAGAACAATAAGGTTATCTCCAGTTTTCATCTCCTTAGATTTGATCTCTCCAACGATCATCATAAAGCCTTAAGATTGGTCCACCAATGATTTTTTGTCCACCATTTGAAAATGTAAAAATCGGCTAGCAACATATTTTTTCACTGCAGCCTCATCGATATCATAAATGATTTTTCCATTTTCTTTGCACTATAGTAAGTTCTATTATAATAATCATCAAAATTATCATATATACAAAAAAAAAAAATATAATACCGACACTTATAGGAACGACCGTCATACTTTTCTACATTCTCTTGATAAAAAATAAGTTCATCGTCATTCATGGAGGTATCGTCAAATTTATTAGGATTATTCTCATTTAACATATAAGAAATATTGAGAAGATTTAAGTAGACTTCCATCTCTTGAAATGGTCACCATTGAACCAAAATGGCTTGTTAAAATTTCCTATCTTGACATCTACGGATTTTTAAATCGTAGCCATTTAATCTCATTATTGTTGTTAAAAATTACAAAATTACAATTGAAAAAAAAAATAAAGAAAATAATTATCTTCAGGTTGAATCGCAGATATCTTGCTTTTTTTAAGGAAAAATTCAAGCCCACTGCAACAAAAGATTTTACCGGTACAACAATAGTCCTCTTGACTTATCCTCTCCAAGATACAACAGTCAAATGCACAAAGTATATATAGCTCAACAAATTCTAGACAAGAGTTGAGTTCAAAGCTCCACAAAAAGAGGACATCATCTCCCGTAAATTAATAAAAACTCTCTTGTTGACCAACTTTTATGCACTCTCTAGCTTTTTGTACTCAAAACAAAAGAATACTATCGCTATTTACAAGTAAGATATTATATCCTTGAAATGAATAGGAAGAATATGGGAAAGTAAATAGAGAAGATAAATGCCCAGAAATTATAAAGAGTGAAATAATGGAGAGATTGAATAGTGAAATACTGGGCATAACTCACCACCTCCAGTCAGTAGGCAAAACACTTTCAAGATGGAGTAATTTAACACAATGTCTAACGTCACAAAGCAATTGCTCCACATGAAAAGTCCACCAATGGGCAGTAAATGAATGTCATTACTCTCAACATTATATAACTAACGTTGGAACAATAGGAAGAATTGGCAATTAAGACTAATTAAAGTATGAGACATTTAATACTAAAATAATATTAAAATGTTCATACTAACAAATAGTAAGTCTGATTCTTTTACATAAATGCTTGAATATTCCTGATTTAGCACTGAACAGAGCAGTATAGGATCTATTCTCACCATCACTTCATGTTTGGATCAGGGGCAGACCTACCTTATAACCGGTGTCATCCTACACTTGGTTCGAAAAAATTAGTATTATATATATATATATATATATATAAAATATTGCTAAATATGATAAAATGACACCCCTTAAATAGATGTGCTTCTTTGTCTTGTTTGTTTGGTGTGGAGAATTGTGTTAGCTTACTAGATCTATATTTTATTAGTACGCTTTAAATAGGTTTTTATTATTATAGTGTTATTATATCAATTGTTTATTTATTATTAATATCGACACGGCTTGAAAACACCATTCATACGCTACTGGTTAGGATCAGTCAGAGATGTTGTTGAGTACAGTTTTCAGGGGCGTAGTTACACTCATGCCAGGGTGTCCAATTGGACAAACTTCGTCGGGAAAAATTATATCGTATATACACGTAAAATGATAAACAAAGTTGTTAAATAACATATTCTGGACACCCTTGACACAACAATTTGATGTAGCTCAATGATTTCAGGTGCCTTGGAAGATTAAAGACACATAAACTTCAAGTGTTTGCGTCTTTGACTATCACTTGTAGCAGCTCTTTTATCACTTTTTAAAAAGAGAAAGCTCACTTTAACACCTGGACACCCTTCTTTCACTTTTTAAGAAGAGACTTGCTTTACCACCTGGACACCCTTCGTAAAATTTCTGACTCTGTCACTGACAATAATCATTGTACTCACCCTTGCTTTTTTGCAACTTTTTATGCAGGTTCTGAGCCCTGTACAAGAGGTAGGTAATCCTAACGTCTATTTTGAGTTTTCAAAGTCTTGGAGGAAGCTGGTTTCTTGTTCCGCAGTGTATAGACTTCCTATCTTTATGGTTTTGTCCCTATATTTCTTTATTCATAGACAATGTATCTCTTGTTTCATGTTCTGAGAGTTTAGAGACTTGTAGTTGTGTTACCAAGTTTTGGAAAGTTGATATTACCTTTTCGTACTTGTTTTATGAAATAATCTATTCAAGACTTACTTTCATTTTTAAATTATTTGATTTTGAATTTTCTATCAAATTAATCGGTTAATAAATGATTGTTGTACCTCTCGATGGGATTGAGATAGGTGTCATAACGGTCTCAAATTTTAGATTGTGGCACAGCATATCTCCTCTCACACTCAACAGGCAAAGTTAAGCCAATGGAGCCACAAAGGAGTTCCCATATCCAACAACATACTAATTACAATAGTGTCCACATCAACTTGGATGTGTTTCAAATATTTCATCAAACCTTAACTCACAAGATTATCAGCCGCTTCATTATCGTGGAAACTCCTTCAATCATTTAGCAATGTGTGAAAATTATTTACTATTATCCATTATTATTCCATAGCTCAATTTTACGAGAGTTAAGTACAAGATATAGATGTTAGAGTGGTTGTATTAAATTTGGGAGACAATCCAGTGAAGCTGCAATACTCGACTTTAGCACATTACATTAAAAACATACATTGTATTGTGAGCAACCCAGATTTGATGCTTGACTTCTTTCAAGTCTGTTTGCATTGTTTACTTTGTAAATATGTGTGTCAAAATAAATATTCTTATAATTTGGGTTTTGCCTCTATTTTCTTACCTTATTTGAAGTTTATTTTTTCCTATAGAATCCTATAAATAGAAGACCCCTATTCTCTCTATACTTTTTATGGTTTTACAAATGAAGAATCAACAGAACAAAAAATAATATTTGATGTTAATATATTCGAACAAATAAAAGGAAAAGAATTAGATCTTAGTATAGAAAAAATATTTAAATTACCTTTAATAAGAAATATCTTTAAAAGACAAAAAGAAGAGTATTATGTAGTAAGTCAAAAAGAACATATAATAGATTGTAAATACACCAAAGGAAAAGCAAGAATACCTATAATAAATAAACGCATAATAAATAAAGAAATACAAGCAATTAAAGCTAAAGACCCTATAAAATACATACATTTAGGAGGAACAAAGATATTAATAAAAGCCTGTTTTAGAGAAGGAATAGATACAGCAATAGAAATATATTTAGCAGATGATAGAATAATAGAACCAATAGAAAGAAGTATTATAAGTGCAGTAAAAGGAAATTTAATATACCAAAAATTTAAATTCATAATTAGTGTCAATTATTCAGTAGCAATAGATGATAAAAATATAGACAAATCATTAGTATTATATTGGAAAATGTCAGGAATAGAGTTAGCCCCAGGCAGTAAAATATTCACAGCTCGCTGTAAAAACTTATATGTACTAACAACAAAGCACAAAATAACAGCTAAAAATAAAATAAATAAGATAAAAATAGAAGATCCTTTTGAACAAATTGTGACAGTAATAGATAATAATGATTACAGTTACAAAGAAATAGATATAGAAGAAGATCTAGAAATAGTAAGTGATAGAATCAGTAGATCAAAAAGAATAAAAAATATAGATAAAAACGAAAATACGTCTCAACCCCAAAGAAAATCAGTAGAATATCCCAGAATAAAAGAAATTGAACCATACCATTATTATATAACTGGAATAATAGAACAAAGAAAACACATCATTATAATAAATACTGGACAAGAAGAAAATTACATACCAAGAGAACTAGTAGATGAAGAAGAAATAATCGCTCACAAACAAAGTTGCCCCGAATTACCAAAAGAATTATTATACATAGAAGACACAACTGAAAAAGAAGTCATTATAGGAGGAATAATTATATTAATAAAATTTACAATATACCACGGTGATAATATAATATTAGGAATAAAATGGTTAGAGGAAATGAAACCATATAATCTAGAAAATACGCAACTAATAATAACTTATAAAAACAAAAAAGTCACAATAAAAAGAGCATTATGAAAATCTATATACTTGCAAAAATAATAGTAGAAAATTATTATAATAGATACTATACTCCAATGTTAGATACAGGAGCAGAAGCAAACATGTGTAAACATAACTGTTTACTAGATGAAAAATGGGAAAAACTAAAAACCCCTATAGTAGTAACCGGATTTAATAATGAAGGAAGTATGATAACATATAAAGCAAAAAATATAAAGCTACAAATATGGGATAAAATACTAACTATAGAAGAAATATATAGTTATGAATTCATTAATAAAGATATGCTTTTAGGAATGCCGTTTTTAGAAAAACTATATCCTCACATAATAACAAAAACACATTGGTGGTTTACCACCATGTAAACAAAAAATAGGAACAAAAAGAGCAACTAATAAAAATAGAAAATCTACACCATGGATTAAAGGAAGTGAAAAAATAACCCAAAAATTAGAAAATATCAAGGAACATACCCGTAATATAGAATTAATTATATTCTCAATCGACAAGTTAAAATTAATTCAAGAAAAATTAGAACTATTGTATAGTGAAGACCCCTTGAAAGGATGGGAAAAACATAAAACAAAGGTAAAAATTGAACTAATTGATGAAAATAACATAATAACCAAAAAACCATTGAAATATAATTTCGACGATTTGAAAGAATTTAGAATGCATATAAACGAACTATTAGAAAACAAATATATTCAGGAAAGTGATAGTAAACATACAAGTCCAACATTCATAGTAAATAAACACAGTGAACAAAAACGCGAAAAAAGCCGTATGGTTATTGATTACAGAAATCTAAATGCAAAAACAAAGACATATAATTACCCTATACCAAATAAAGTGTTAAAAGTAAGACAAATACAAGATTACAATTATTTTAGTAAATTTGATTGCAAATCAGGATTTTACCATTTCAAGCTAGAAGAAGAATCTAAAAAATTAACAGCTTTCACAGTACCACAAGGATTCTATGAATGGAACGTATTATCTTTTGGATACAAAAGTGCACCAGGAATATACCAACATTTTATGGATAATTATTTTAACCAACTAGAAAATTGCATAGTATACATAGATGATATATTATTATATTCAAAAACAGAAGAAGACCATATACGACTATTAGAAAAATTTATACATATTATAACACACTCAGGAATAAGTCTAAGCAAAAAGAAAGCAGAAATAATGAAAAATCAAATAGAATTTTTAGGAATACAAATAGATAAAAATGGTATAAAAATGCAAAACCATGTAGTCCAAAAAATAATAAACTCCAAAGAACAAATAGATACAAAAAAGAAATTACAATCATTTTTAGGATTAGTAAATCAAGTACGAGAATATATACCTAATTTAGCAGAAAATCTTAAACCATTACATAAAAAATTAAAAAAGGATGTAGAATATTATTTTGACAAGAAAGACCAAGAACAAATACAAAAAATAAAATTATTATGTAAGAAACTACCTAAGCCATACTTCCCAGACGAAAATAAAATTTTTATATACATAGTAGAATCGGATGCCAGCGAAATAAGCTATGGAGGAGAATTAAAATATAAATATGATAAAGAAAAAATAGAACATCATTGTAGATACTATTCAGGAAATTTACAAATCCCGAAATAAAATGGGAAATAAATAGAAAAGAATTATATGCACTATATAAATGTTTATTAGCTTTTGAACCATATATTGTATATAACAAGTTTATTGTAAGAATAGATAATACGCATGTGAAATGGTGGATTACAAGGAAAATACAAGATTCAGTAACAACTAAAGAAATACGAAGACTAGTATTGAATATACAAAATTTCACATTTACAATGGAAGTGATAAGTACTGACAAAAATGTAATTGCAGATTACATATCAAGACAAAGCTACCCAGGCGGATCTAGACAACGAAAATACAATTGAAAAAATATTGAATACAATGACACTACTTTGTACAAAGTTAGATACAATGGATAAAGAGCTAAAACAGATAAAAAGTCAGCAGCATGACGCTAAACATGCGGAGCTAAGTCCATCGGACGACTCAAAAATTCCATAGCTAGAAGGTGACGATGGAAAACACCGAAAAACCCAAACTAACAGTTTGTTACATGCAGCTACAGGAACAACTAGCACCTTTGCAACAAAAGAGGAAAACAAAATAAGATATGCCAATACAAATATGACTAAACTATTTGACAAACCATTTATACCAAAAACCCAAAAAGACATATTCATACCACCTCACATCAATACATATAAAGAAAGTTTAGGACAACATAAACAAACATATAATCATATAACCCGAGCCTATATAGAAAACATCCACAAAATACAAACCTTTTAAAACCAAAATCCTAGATCCACAAATACGAAAAACCCTCATGAAGACTATATTACCCAGAATCTACAAGGATATAACAAATTGATTGCACAACCAGGTACCAACACCAATTTAGTAGGAACTTGTTACCATTATGGATTACTAAGCACAGTATATACCGCAACAGGAGACGAGATATCGGCAATTCCAAAACTACATAAAGCATTTATGCATTATAAACGAATTACCATAGGAACATTATTTTATATAAAAATTTATTCAGCACCAGTCGAAATACTATATGATAAAATTAAACCAATTATACAAGTGATAAAAATAGGATTAACAAGGGAGATGGTCATCCCAGAGAAAATAGAAAAACAAAAAGAAATTCAAAAGATAGAAATACCAGAATTTTATGCACGGAAAAGAGTTATTGGCCTAGCTATAATATTAAATGAGTTAGCAACAAATTATTTAAGCGGAAATGCAGTATGGAACTATTACGCCAGAGAACAAACGATGATTTATTCAAATTGCAGAGAGACCAGACCAGCAGATATAGAAGAGATAAGACAGTGGGTATTAAGCCTACTAAAACCAGAACAAAAACCAACAACAAGAGTTATATGACAAAACTTTATTTCAACAGAGATAATGACAAATTATTGCAAAACTATCAGACACAAATATCCGGATCACCAATGTTCAAAGTGCTATGGAGAAGACAATATAATTCCAGCTGTCAATCTGGAATAAAAATTGGCCGACAAGATAATGGAAGGAAAAGACAAAAGATAGTGGCAAGAAGATAGTGGAAGAAAAAGCTAAAGTGGAAGATATAATGATAAATTAGTAGTAACGTGTACATTTGTAAAGTAAAGTTGTTTCTCCTTTTGTTGACTTATTGTTAAGTTAGTGGAGTTAGGAATCTGTAAATTAGCACAAGTGTAAGAATGTAAAGTAATCATAGTTAGATAAAGTAACTATAGGTTAGAAAAAGTAACTATAGTAACGTTACTTATAGTTGTATATATAGGAGAGCCAGAAGGCAAGATAGGCGAGACTTTCTACACGGAAAGCAAAGCCTTTTGTATTACAAACATATTTCTCAATAAAAAATCTAAGTTTCAAAGCAACAATGGATCAACATACTGAAGATACTACACAGGTACATATATTCATAAGTATACATATGCTCATGACTATGAATAGCTAAATCTTTGATTCTTGCATATCATGATATTGATAAGATAGACTTATATTAGTTATTATACACTAGAATTATTGTCAAATGTTTTTAAGTTTGTTAACATGAGGAAAGAGGATAAAACTTCCAACTATGCCATCCTAAAGTTGAAACCGTAGGCAGGAGAAGCCGTGAGGAAGTAAACACAGTGGAGGTGCTGTAGGAAGAGAGTATTTTCGAAAGTACGATGTTAACAGTGACAAGAAAATGCTTGAAAATAATCTGGTTATAATAATCTGATATAAATATTATCTGTCAAGACCATGATATGAAGGAATTACATTTAGAAAAATTGTTATGACTTATTTGCATGATGAAATGATCTTAGCATATAAAATATTAATCTTGTAGACACTCAAAACTATACCGGTAGAAATAAGACGAATCATATGGGAGAAGATATTTGAAGAAGAAGAAGTAGAATTAATAAACCAGATATGGTACGAACTAGATGAAATAAATAGAATAAACAATGAAATCATAGATTTTAATCTAAGTGACCTAGAAATTCAATATTCAGACTAATGATAAATCAAGAATATCTGGAATATTGGCATAATACTATAACAGATATTACCTTGTTAAGTAACCTGATAAAAGAAAATATAGAAACATTTCAACAAACTCACGATAGACAATATATAGAATATATATTGAAAAATATAAAAGAAATTATCAGATTAATACCTTTAGAAAAAATATACTATGAACGAATCCGTGAGTAAAAAGAACCCCCCCCCCCAAAATTGGTATCAGAGCTAAGTAGTAAATATTCGATTATGGATAATACAAAAGTTGATAGGTATGAATTAATCAGAACAATAATAACAAAACGACAAGAATTAAAATATAAACAAGAAAGACTTCAATACAATATATATGCAGGCGTATGCCAAAATTCTTTGTTAGCTCAAAGAAAAGTAATATTTAAATTACAACTGGAAACACAAAATATATAGAGTATAAATTAAAACACAATTTAAAATGAATAAGGAAGAATTTGCTATAGAAGAAAAAACTTATGAAAATCCAAAAGGATTAAAAATAAAAATAATATTTTCAAACTTAGGAAGAAGGTATAAAAAGATAGGTGAAAATCTATATCTAATGGTAGAAAAAGAAACAGTAAGATTAGAAGATAGCTTAACTGCAATAGTAAGAATAACTAAAGAAAATGAAGAAATAGACAAGAAAAAAGAAATAGAAATAATAAGACAACAAACAAAATTAGAAATCCAACAGATAGAAGAAGTAAAAAATGATAGAATACTTGCATTAGAAAAAGAATTAACTATGCTTAATGAATTATACACAGCTAAACAAAAAGAAAAAGAAAAAGAAACAGAATTAGAAATAGAAATAAAGAAATTTAAGGAACAATTAGCCCCAGATATAAGTGTTGATAATGTTAATATAGATGAAAATTACTCAGAACAAGGTTCAAATATAAGTGAAACATATACGGAAATATTAGAACAAATAGGAAAAACCAAAATAACAGATAAAATAGAAATAAATACCAAAGATATAAAAAATAAAGCAAGTACAAGCACAAGTTCAAAAGTAAAAAATCCAAGAACATCAACATTTTCACCATGTAACTCATTTTATCATCCAAGAACCCTTATCTAAAGTTACCCTAAGACGCACTTGAGTGAGACATGAAGTGGCCGCCCATACAATCTCTTCATACCCACCTAAGTGTTCCTCAAGGCTACTATAGACAAGAACCATCATGCTTCAAGGTAGCATACTAAGTAACTCACTTCATTAACATAAGCTATTCATTCAACAAATCATTTAGACATTAAGTCAACATTCTTCTTTAAAGTCATTTAGGAAACATTCATGCATTTAAGGGACTTCACACTAGTCATATAGACTTAGGGAACTCATTTTTACACCTTCAAAGCCTACTCGTGCCATGTGTAGATAGTATCCCATACTACTATCTACATGTTGTAGAACCTATCAAGTAACTAGAGTTCACACTAAGGATATCAACTCCTACATTTAAAGGTCCAAGTGACAAGAATGCTCATAGCACAAATTTCCAAGAGATTCAATAACAAGGCTAGCCCAATATATACATCATGTCGTCACACCAAACACAAGCAAGTATCAAAAAGGCTTGATGCCCGGTATCTAGAAAGGTCAAAGCCCAATAATCAAGAGAACCAACAACCATATTAAAAATGGCTTTCTAATTGGTACTTAAAATGGACAACTTCCATTCATAAGATGGACTAAAAATTTAGAGTCAAGATGGCAAGTGATCCGAATCAAGAGGCATGCCAAGAGTGACAAAGTCACAGCCACAAGAAGGACAAGGTCCCAACAAGAGTGCCAGGTGATCAAACAGTCCGTACAAGTGGGCGAGTTACATCAGCGTCTTTAACGTCTTAAAGGATACCAACATGACAATGCAAAGTGACAAGAGGTAGCCAAGGTAGCAAGATCAACTTTCAAATATTTCCGCAATTAAAAGAGTGCAAGTACAAGTTTATACACAAACTCAGTGCTTTAGCAAAGAACCAGTCCAACATACTTTTGCGAGTTCAGATCGTAGACCAACCAACGCTTCAAGGTCCTCAACTTGTTCACGAGTATATACAACCTTAAAAATACAATTAAATAACTTTTTTAACTTCTATTAGCTCGGTAATGTTGATGTAAAATAGGATCATCATCACAAGTAAGCCTAGCATGTACAAATACAACTATGCTCCCAAAACAGTGAATCTGTCCACCTTGGTACCTCAAATCACAAGTTAGGTTTGAAAAGGAAAACGGCAAAACTAAACTTTATAACCTTCATGAAAGATGTAGGTACATCTCTAAAGTTTGCAAATAAACAAGAATCACCGCAAAATATATTTTATACACAACGATATATTCAAAACACTACAACTGATCATGCAGTTTCAATTTCCAAAATCTGGGCAGAACTTGCCCTATGTTGCGTCCCATATTTCGTGTCCATAACAGTTAAATTAGAGTTTTACATAAACATAAGTGTTGTAGGTATACGAGTTAGCTTTCCAAATCATATTTATTCATTGTAAACGAAGTTCTATATAACAAGATATGCATAAATTACCAAGCACTGCCTAGCTCAGAAACATAGTTCATCACTTACATATGAAAGGAATGCCATAGCCTATCGATATATTTTCAACATAGCTTTTCATTTATCAAGAAGAGCACCTAAGTCTACCAAGTCAAGAGATGACATTCAACAATATAAGGCACTTCACATTCCATCATCTTCATTCATAAGTGTTAAGAGAGAACATACTTTTAATCACAAAACAATAATACTTTATTCAAGCTCACCTTGGGATCCCATGAACACATTTATATTCACAACATGATTACCTTTACTTCATTAGATTGTCATTCAAATCCTTTACATCACATTCACATATATGATATCATGTCAACACTTCAATTCCCCATATAATGTCTTCAGGGCCATAATCATAATACATTCAATAAGTAAACACCTCCAACATAAGTGGATCACAGATCAATCTGTCACAATTCTATATCAATTCTATATTAACAATGAAGTTAGGTCAACTTACCGTTATCCAAAGCCACAATCACCATTCCTCAATTCTTCAAAAATTCTCAACAGATAAACATAGATAATAATAGAAATCAACTACTCAACTCAACCTAAGCATTTTTCCATCATCATTCAAACATAAACATTCAACCCACTTCATAAGCCAAATTTAGGAAACTTGGAAAGACATGGGTTCATGGACTTTTCTTTCTTAAAACCATCAATAAACATCAATAATAACATAAATCATCATTGAAATCATTTAATGCAAGAACCCACGCTAGAACCGAAATTAAGACTTTATCGAGTTTTTGAAGAACTTTCAAAACACTTTGATTTGGCTCCTTGAATGGAAAAGGAATCAAGGATAAAGGATTCCCATACCTTAACCTTCATGAATCCCACGAAAATTGAAGAAGAAACACCATGAAATCCTCAACCCTAGCTCCCACATCATCTTCTTCTTTGAGTTAGAGAGAAATATAGAGAGAGGGAAGACTTTAGGATTTTTATTTTGGGAAAAGAGAGTAAATGGCTTGTTAAAAGACTTAAAACCTTATATAAGTCAATTAATTAACTCCTAACTGACCCCCTAAGCCCTTCATATAATAACTAATTAATTTCCAAAGCCCCAACTAAAAATTAAAAAGTAAAAAACTGGCAGCATCTACGGACCCCAAATCTCTTTGAACTAAACTCAAAAAGCTGATTTACATTATTTAATCAAGTTACCAACTTCAATACACATGTGAGGCTCTAGTTCTTCCTATTTCATTTTTAGGGTCGTTACAAGAATGATTGGGGTTTCAACACTGCCTTGTCGAATCAGCCATGCTTGAACGATTTTCCTCCTTTTTCTTCCGCTTCTCCTCCTTCTAGGGGGTGCCTTGAATTCCCCTTCTTCTTGTCCTTGTTGAGTTTCCTCCTTTTTTCCATTCTAATTCATCCAGCACTCCTCAATGTTATGCCCAAACCGAAAACAATCATTGCAATATCTTGGCCTCCAGTCATAATCTACAGTTTGTTGGGTAGTTCCAAAAAGAGTTTTTATGACAATCGAGTCTATCAGTGGATAAAATATGTCTACCTCCACCAAAACTAGTGCATAAGAAATATGATTCATTTCAGTTGTATACTTATCCGTGTATAGTGGATTTTCAATAGAACTCGCCACTTTTCTTAGAGCTTCAGCCGAGCAAACCCCTATTCATAAACCTAGAAAATTCACCAACAACAGAACTGTAGTAATGGACTCCGTATCAAACACCAAATCCACCACCCAAAGCTTCAGTATGAAAGGTTTATTGTGGTAGGTATAAGGCCCTGCCTGGATTACCTAAGTTCTTTCCTCTGTCGACGCAAATTAAAATATATAGTATCCATCGGTGTGGTATAGAATTTGGGGCTTCTTCACAAAATTCCACGTAGTAGTCACGTACTTCTCCATATATTTCTCTTATGGAGTATCACCTAGTACATAGCAAATAATTGTTGCGGATGAATAACTATCAGTTACCTTGATATCTTCAGTAGTCAGCTTAACCACAATTTTCCCATCATATTGATGCGGAGGTTCATATGCCAGTGTAAGCCCCTTCCCTATAGCCCTATTTGAGTTTGCTAATATTTGAGCATCCAGCTTGGAACTCGTAGAAGCACTAATTTCAGAGAACCATAACATCTAGGAATGGAAGATTCACTTAGAGGTTTCATCCCATGGTCCGATCAAACACTGTTACATTAATCTTCATTTTCATCATTAGGTTCCTTCTCCTCCTATATCGACCTAGATTGTCCTGGGATATAGCTTCCAAAATTTAGGGGAGTAAGAGTCTGTCACACTCCTGATGCTGGTGTAACCATTGTCTCCATGTTAGTGGTCGTATTCCTTCTCCTTGCCATTATCAGTGCACGTTAGCCTACCTCGTCTAGCATACCATAAAAAAATCTAGAGAGCTTTTTCCCTCTTTGCCTCTTTACACCTTTCCTTAAGTTTCTCCTATTCGATTTGGGCGCATGAACCATAAGATGAGAAATATCCATATCATCGATCAGCATGGTGGTAAGATATTCCTTAACAACCATGTTGGACACGCCTGAAACAAACTCACTCATCCTTGCCCTAGGATCGGTAACCATAGTAAGCGCATATCTAGACAATTGGGTGAACTTCAAAGAATATTCCTTTGCACTCATGTTTCATTGATGAAGGTTGACGAATTCAATTACCTTTGTCTCCCTCATCTCAAGGGGAAAGACCCTATCAAGGAAAGAAACCTTAACATTTTCCCAATCAAGAGGACCCGCATCAACCACCCTCTCATCCTTCGATTGGTTGAACCATACTTGAGCAACACTCACAAGTTGATAAGCAGGCCGTTATGACCAAAGGGTACCCCCTAGATTTAACAAGATGTATAGAACCTCAAAGGACTCCATACAAGACACTTAGTCCTCTTAACATAAGAAATAGAACAGTTTACAGTAAAACTATATTTCAAGTCTAAAGAGTTTTTCATAAAAGAAAGCGGAAGTCTAGACACTCAGTCTCATTATAAATATCTATTGCAATATTGAAT
Organism: Solanum commersonii; assembly: GCA_029007595.1. Lineage (NCBI taxonomy): Eukaryota > Viridiplantae > Streptophyta > Magnoliopsida > Solanales > Solanaceae > Solanum > Solanum commersonii. The sequence continues at coordinate 44,811 of JAJTWQ010000490.1, read as the reverse complement.
TAAATAGGGCCAAGCGCATAGAACATATCCAAAAAGAGAAAGTACAGGAAAGAAACTTGACATATGAAATCTGTCCTTGAACCATAAGGACTCACCAAGCTCGAGAACACTCAAATCCAAGGTCTATCAACAAGTACGATCACCTCTAGTGTCAGACCCTACACTTGGTAAAAATATAGGCAAAAGTAGGTTTTAGTACAAAAATACACTAAGTATGATAGCCATGCATAAAAAAACTTAAAACATGCTAAAAGGGATATTTCATTTCATGACATGCAACTTACGAAGTTAAACATCATCATACAAATAGTTGATAAATCAGAAGTCATAATCATCATATTCAATGCAAGCTAACATCAACTTTAAAACCATTAAACTCATATACCATACTTCATGAAGTAACCTTTGTTCATTATTCATGTTCTAGTTTTGGGAGATATCCTTAATCGACATGAGACCATATGAGCTATAACATGATCACCCAGTGTTACCCACACCGACAAGGGTTGTCCTACTTGCCTAAGGTAGAACCATGGCTTGTTAGCTTAGGTGAATCCACTAGCTAAATATCGTATGGCGGCCTGTAGTGTATGGGAAATAGATATTGCTAGTAGAAACTCGTACTCAACTCACATAAAAGGTTTCCATCTCATGAGACATACATGGGAAGCCCAAAATCAACTTGCGTTAAAGACTTCCATCTCATTTCAATATCCACTCGGTGCTAAGCATCAATCCCACAGAGTAATTTTAAGTCTTACTTAACTCATGTCTTACGAAGGATGTCCTTGAAAACTAATCCAAGCTAGTTCATTAGGATAGCTCATTAGATCATGTGTAAGAAAACCTTTCAATGTCCATGTCTACATGTAAGTAATATATTTAATTAGGTGAGAAATCCTTTCAACGTTAGAATCTTCATTATGTGAGAAAACCTTTCACTTCATGTTCATTATGTGTTCATGAGAATGCCCTTTCAATCAATACAACAACAATATCATAATCATTGACATTTTACTCTCAAAGTGTCCTTAAAGCTAATACATAGATTTCATAAAAAACATACATAATCTCATACTTTACTCTTTCAAGGTTCATAACCTACTTTTAATCAACACATCTAGAATTCAAGCATTAGATATGGATGTCATTGTAATTCAAGTGATTCAATGACCTCATGCATTAGTACAGCAGATCATGTACGTAAATCCTTCCACAATAATTCTATCTACCAATCAACAATTATGATTTAAGCCTTACTCTCAAACCATCCTAGCTATAACTCATCATGTTATCTCTACTCTGGAAGCCTTATAAATTATCATTTATCATACATTCCTAGATCTTAAAGCAAGTTTGATCATAATCTCTCCTACATGCTTTAGTCTTAAGCAATTCTAGTCATATTTCATCATATTGCCCCAATCTCAATCACTACTAATCATAGATCATCATGTATAACTTAATCTAATTCAATTCATTTCTATATGCTCAAATCTCAAGCAATATACTATACATATTATCCATCTTACAAGATTACATCTAAATCCTCAATATCCCGTTTCATGGCATAAAACCCATTTACATCAATTACATCTTTCTAGACATAGGTTAGGTATGGGTACATGTAAATCCACACTAATATCATTGAATCTACTCAATTCAAGCATAAACAATCATAATCCACTCAATTGGATCAACATTCTATAATACCCACAACATAAGATCAAATTGATAAATATGGGAATTTCATGAGTTCTTGGGGATACAATATTAAAATCATAGGAAATCATCAATTCATGCTTAATATGTCTCAATTCAATCATAAAAATCATGTTTCAAAGGAACCCATGACTTTTGAATCAAACACCTAACTTTTGGGGATTTCTATCTTTTGAATTTGAAGGTTTTGAGAGGAATCCGTTAATGAAAGCTATCCATGTATGAAAACTACCAAACCTTAACAACAAAGACCAAAGAAATTTATTTTTAAAAGCTTTCTCTTGAAACCCTAGATTGAATCTCCTTCTTCTTGATCTTTTTCTTCTTCTTCTTCTTCGAGTTTTTAGCGAGAGAAATATTTTGGAGAGGAAGAACTTTGGGAATGATTTTGGATTTTGGAATAAATGACTTAATTAGGTGAGTTTTGGGGTTAAAATGACATATATAGGGGTCCTAGGCTTGGGAAAAATGACATATCTTTGAGTTAAAAAAATTGGGAAAAGACCCAAGAAGTCCCCTGACTGGAAACTGTCGGAATGGCATGATGGAGGCCTTTACGGGTCATCATCATCACCACGCCCTATCAAATGGGTCGTGAAGAATTTCAGCCTGACAGTGCTTCGCTATTTCAGAAATAACTTTTTACTCCGAGATGGGAATTGGGCAATCTTGGTGGCATTGGAAAAAAGACTCAGAAACCTTTAATTTGATAGGTTACAGCCCACTTAATTTGTTTTGAGAAAAGAGCTATGATCTTTTGAAGTTGACCCTACACTCTAAGTCTAATGAAAAGCCCTTCATATGAGGCTCAACGAGCCATGGTGCATCTCGTGGTCATCGTCCAGTAGTTAGGCAACATTTCCCTTTACCCCTAAAAACTAAGTCAACCTTACGACCCCTCCCACGACCCATCAAGGCCTTCACGAGCCGTGAAATGGATAATGTGGATGAGCTCAAGTTGGGAAGCCTCGAAGAGGCTAATGACCCACCACCATGGGTGGCACCACGGGGCGTGGTGTCCACCACAAGCCGTGAAGACTCTTGTGGCAAGGTGGGTAGTGCCTCGGGGTCGTTGGGCCGCCTTGGCCCCTTTCCCTTGGATTGAGTTAGTCTACTAAGCTATGTGGTGTTATAATCCCCTTGGGGTCATTTTTCCTCGAATGACGTTCTATATACCTTACAAAGATAAAGACTCAAGACTAGCAACCCATCATGCATGTAGCATCATCAAATACACATAAACAAGGAGGAAACATCAACTGCAACTCAAACATACTCAATGCATCACAAAGAAGTATCTAACTACGCATTATGCATGAAATTTCAACATTTCTCATGTTCTTAGGAAGAATTACCTTCTCCAAACTAAAAACATATTGAACATAATCTTCAGGAGCCTTTATGCAATTTACACTCAAAAAGCATAGTTAAAGCATGTTCAACAATTCATCTCATGTATCATATAGGAAACTCATACTTAATTCACAACAATGTAACACCCCGTATCCTAGACAGACTAGATTGCAGATTTTAGAAGCTACAGGTGCCACCAATGGGCACAACCTACGGAGTGACCCATGGTCCGTGCTGGTAGTTCGTGGATGGTCACCAACAGCTCTCTCTAGAAAAGTCCCAAAATTTTGGCAAAGTGTCGACTCACGACCGAATCTACAGACCGTGGATCAGACCCCCAATTTCAGCTCCTATTCACCGATCGACGGTTAACTAGCACAGACCATCGATCGATCTACCATCCATCAGTCCCGTCCGTTGGTAACTTCGATAGTCTTTAAGTTAGGGGTCTTTTGGTCTTTTCCTTATACATTGGACCTCTAAAATACGTTGTTTAAACCCTAAAATACGTTGTTTAAACCCTAAACTACGTATTTTGGTCAGTTTAGCCTAGAAACATAAATAGAACTTACCTAAGTCAGATCATTCTTCAAAACATAGAAAAATTATAGCGTAAGAGGAGAAAGAGGTAAAGAACCCTATTTTTAGAACGCAGCAACGTTCCATTAGTTCCAACACTAAAATCAAAAGATTTTTCTGTGGAATTCATCACCAGGTATGTGGAATTTCAGTAGTGGGTTCCTTTCGCCCATTAGGTCCGTAGATTTTAGTCAGAATCTTGATTCCCTTAATATTATCTAGACCTAGGGTTTCTTGAATGTTAGAAATTGTTGGGTTTTAACTGTTACAATGACCCAAGTCAGATTATCATGAATTCAGTATCCTTTGTTGTATATCCTTTCATAAATTCAAAACCCTAGCTATATAGTTCTTTTAGTTCATAAATTACATATGTTAGGTCAGATATTTCAGATATGTACATGCATGCCTCAGTTTTTGAATGTTCATTATCAATATCTTAATGTTGCATTCTAACTTTGCATGCCACTAATTTGATTTATCCAGTATTACAACATTTTTCATTCATAGAATGTTAATTACTTTATCAATTGGAAGAAGCTTAATACCTAGTGGACTAGGGTCAGCCACCCTCAAGTCCCAGAACTACATGCCCAACAGGTTGTAAGACCCCTATGTGGACATCATTTTAGTGATCACGCTAGCATGCATCTATACCTCTGGCATGGTATATTGGGTCCTCTCGATGGGCGTATACATCGGACTCCACATTTAGCTTATGTGGTTTTATGTCGGTTATTAGTAGCTCCCTTACAGTTCAGTCAGATTCTATTTCATTGATCATGTTATCAGTATTTAGTCTCAGCATGTTATAAACTTGGTCATTGCATTAAGTTTAGACATGTTTAGTATTTCCAGTAACATTATTATTCATATATTACATCATTGCTTATTGCTTGTTCAGTTATGTTATTTTTAAGCTTTACTTTATCTTACATGATCAGTACCTTTCAAGTACTAACGACTACTCTACGCTACATCTTTTCATGATGTAGGTTCAGGTCCTCAGTTTCCAGATCACGCAAAGATCGATTCTCGATTTCCAGTTCAACAGCATCAATGGTGAGTCTTCATTCTTCGAGGACGGTTGACATTATTGTGTTTCCTTGCTTTTAGTTTTAGTTTTAGTTTTTGCTAGCTTTATCTCGGGCATGTCCCAATATTTCTAGTTAGTAGAGGTTATTTCAGACATAGTTAGTTTCAGCTTTAGTGTTAGAGTTTGACTTTTCATTTGTATTCAAACTCTCAATTTTTTTTATTCAGATAATATATGGGTATTCCCCATCATTTCAGATTATCATATGATTTTGCTTCCACACAGTGTTTCATTGATTCAGTTTACTTTAATATGCTTATGATATGCCAGCAGGGTTGGCTTAGGGTTATTCGTGATCCTAGCTCTCGTATCCACGTTCAAGGGGTAGCCTTGGGGTGCGACGAACTTGGCATCAGAGCCTTAGGTTTAATTGTCCTAGGATGTCTAAAAAGCTGCACTAAGTAGAGTCATTTTCTTGGGTGTGCAGTGCACCACATCTAATTCCTTGTTCTTACTCTACATTTTGAGCTTTCAAATCATGCCTCCTCGTAGAGCTAACGCCAGGAATGTGAATGCTAGGAATTCAAATGCAGCTCCTCATGCACCACATCAAGAAGTATCGAATGCTGAGTTTCGGGATGCTATCAAGTTGTTGGCTTGGAGTGTGACCAACCAGAACAATCAGCACATTCCAGTTCCGACAAATGCTAATGTTGGGTCAGCTGCATCTAGAGTGCGGGATTTTGTTAGGATTAATCCGTCTGAGTTCTTAGGATCGCAGATTGGTGAGGATACCCAAAACATCATAGATGAGGTCAAGAAGGTCTTTGAAGTGATGCAGGTAACTGGGAATGATCAAGTAGAGTTGGCCTCTTACCAACTTAAGGATATGGCTCATATATGGTATACTAAGTGGAAAGAGAATAGGGGTACAAATGCAGCTCCTATCAATTGGGAATGCTTTAGTGACACCTTTTTGGACAGCTTCTTCCCAAGAGAGCCAAGGGAGGAAAAATCTCAAGAGTTCATGAATATGAGGCAAGGTAACATAACCGTCCAAGAGTATGGACTCAAGTTGACCCAACTCTTCAGGTATGCTTCTAACATGGTTGTTGATTCCAGGGCTCAAATGAACAAGTTTCTTAATGGAGTGTCAGACTTAGTGAAAGAAGAGTGTAGGAATGCTATGTTGCTGGAAAATAGGAACATCTATAGGCTAATGACTCATGCTCAGCAGGTTGAGGGAGATAAGCTTAGGGACCACTCTAAGGAGAATAAGAAGGCTAGAACAAGAAGCTATCAATATTCTTAATAGAAATAGGGTGGTGGAAATCGAGCGTAGTTTCAACAAAATTCTTCAGTTCCAGCACCTTTATCAGCTAGTGTTCCATCCTCTAAGTTCAGACATGATTAGAAAGGTGGGGTATCAGGCTCTAAGTCTCAGGGGAGTGTTTCGAGCACCAAAACCTACCCAACTCTTCCTAAGTGTGGTAAGAACCATCCGAGCGAGTGTCTTCCAGGAAAGGAAGGTTGCTTTAGGTGACGACTATCTGGTCACAGGTTGCGAGATTGTCCTTCAAAACTAGGTCATGGAGGTAGTAATAGTAGAGCTTAGTCCACAACTTTAGCTGTGCCAGCAGGTTGCCCGATTCAGCAGGGTAACACATCTGGTACAGGTAGAGGACAGCGTTAAAATAGGTTGTATGCTCTTCAGGCTCTCCAGGGTTAGGAAGATTCTCCTGATAGTGGTCACTTGTATGTTACGAGTCTTTAATCTTGATGTATATGCTTTGTTAGATCCAAGGGCTATTTTTTCCTTTGTAGCTCCTTATATAGAAGTCAAGTTTGATGTTAGTCCAAAAATTCTTTCAGAACCTTTCTCAGTCTCTACTCCAGTCGATGACCCAGTTATAGCTTGATGGGTATACATAAATTGCCCTATCACAGTCTCCCAGAAAGTCACCTCAACAGATCTTGTAAAGTTAGAAATGGTAGACTTTGATGTCATTGTTGGCATGGATTGGTTACATTCTTGTTATGCCTCAGTCGATTGTAGAACTAGGTTTGTTCGTTTTTAGTTTCCAGACGAACCAATCTTCGAATGGAAGGGTAGTAGCTTAGCGCCTATGAGTCGATTCATTTCTTACCTTAAGGCCAGAAAAATTATCTCTAAGGGTTGTCTCTATCATCTAGTTAGGGTTAAGGATTTTAGCTCCAAAACTCCAACTCTTGAGTAAGTTCTAGTAGTTAATGAGTTCCCAGAAGTGTTTTAAGAAGATCATTTCGGAGTTCCTCCAAAAAGGGAAATCGACTTCTGAATTGATCTCCTTCCAGATACCCAGCTTATCTCTATTTCTCATTAAAGAATGGCTCCACCCGAGCTTAAGGAATTGAATGAGCAGTTGAAAGACCTTCTAGAGAAGGGCTTCATCAGACCCAATATATCCCCATGGGGTGTACCTGTGTTGTTCATGAAAAAGAAATATAGTTCTCTTAGAATGTGCATTGACTATAGGCAGTTGAACAAGGTCACAATCAAGAATAAGTATCCTATACCTGGGATTAATGACTTGTTTGACTAACTTTTGGGTGCTAGTTATCTCTCAAAGATAGACCTCAGATTTGGTTATCATCAACTCGGAGTCAGAGATATTGACATTCTAAAGACAACCTTTAGAACTCGGTATGGTCATTATGAATTTGTAGTTATGTCATTTGGACTAACTAATACTTCTGTAGCTTTCATGAATTTGGTGAACAAGGTTTTCAAGCAGTACTTGGACTTGTTTGTTATCATCTTTACTGATAATATCCTCATGTACTCTAGGAATGAGGAAGAACATGCAAGTCATTTGAGGGTTGTCCTGCGAACTCTTAATTATTTTCAGTTATTCACTAAGTTTAGCAAATGTGAGTTTTGGTTGCAATATGTTGCTTTCCTTGATCATATTGTGTCTAGAGAAGGAATCCGAGTGGATTCTCAGAAAATAGAAGCAGTGAAACAATGGCCTAGATCTACTTCTCCTACAAATATCAAAAGTTTCTTCGGTTTCTCTAGTTATTATAGAAGTTTTGTGGAAGGATTTTCATCCATAGCCTCTCCATTGACTAAGTTAACTTTGAAAAATGTCAAGTTTCAGTGGTCAAATGATTGTGAGAAAATCTTTGCAGAACTGAAAACTAGGTTGACTACAGCTCCCATTTTGACTCTACCACAGGGTTCAGACAGTTATGTTATCTATTGTCATGCATCCAAAGTCGACCTAGGTTGTGTGATCATGCAACAAGGTAAGGCTATAGCTTATGCTTCTAGACAGCTTAAGGTGTATGAGAAGAACTATCCAACTCATAACCTCGAGCTTGCAGCAGTGGTGTTTGCACTTAAGATTTGGAGGCATTACTTGTATGGTGTTCACAAACCATGAGAGCCTTTGGTATGTGTTCACCTAGAAAGAGTTGAATCTTTGCCAAAGGAGATGGCTGGAGTTCCTCAAGGATTATGATATAGGTGTGCATTACCATCCTTGTAAGGCCAATGTAGTAGATGCTCTTAGTAGACTATCTATGGGTAGTGTAGGCCATGTTAAGGAAGAAAGAAAGAAACTAGCATAAGATGTTCACATACTTTCTCGCTTAGGAGTTCATCTTATGAGCATATCAGATGGTGATGTAACAGTTCAGAATGGGTCAGAATCTTCATTGGTAGTGGAGGTAAAAGAAAAGCAAGAGAGCAATCTGATATTGCGTCAACTAAAGGGTGTAGTCCATCAGTAGCGAGTTGAGGTTTTCTCCCAAGGGGTTTATGGTGTGCTTCGCTATTAAGGTCGATTATGTGTTCCCAAGGTTGGTGAGTTAAGACAACAAATTCTCGCAGAAGCCAATAATTATAGATATTCTATTCATCCAGGTGCCACTAAGATGTATTGTGATCTGCAGGACATCTTTTGGTGGAATGGTATGAAAATGGATATAGCGGATTTTGTGGCTAAGTGTCCCAATTGTCATCAAGTCAAGGAAGAACATTAGAAACCATGAGGTATGGCTTAAGAGATCGACATTCCTACTTGGAAGTGGGAAGTGATGAACATGGAGTTTATCACAGGTTTACCTCGTACTCGCAGACAACATGACTCCATTTTGGGTGATAGTTGATAGAGTTACTAAGTATGCACGCTTTTTGGTGGTTAAGACTACAGATTCGGTGGAGAACTATGCCAAACTTTACATTAATGAGATAGTCAGATTGCATGGGGTACCTTTGTCTGTCATATCAGATAGAGGTCCTCAGTTTACCTCTCATTTTTTGAAGTAGTTTCAGAAAAGTGTTGGTACTCAGGTTAATCTTAGCATAGCATTTCATCCGCAGACAGATGGGCAGGAAGAGCGTACCATTCAGACCATAGAGGACATGTTGAGAGATTCTGTGATCCATTTAAAGGGTAGTGGGGATGATCACCTTCCTCTTATACAGTTCGCCTACAATAATAGTTACCATTCCAGCATTTAGATGGCCCCTTATAAGGCATTATATGGGCCTATATATAGATCTCTAGTTGGTTGATTTGAAGTAGGTGAAGCAGCCTTGATAGGGCTAGATTCAATTCATGATGTTATGGACCTTGCAACTCATTAGAGATAGACTTAACACAGCCCAGAATTGCCAAAAGTCCTATGCAAATGTAAAGAGAAGGGAATTAGAGTTTCAAGCTGATGATTGGGTTTTTTCTAAAAGTATCATCTATAAAGGAGGTGATGAGATTTGAAAAGAAAGGGAAGCTCAGTCCTAGATATGTAAGCCCTTACAAGATTTTGAAAAGAGTCGAGAAGGTGGCTTATTAGTTAGAGTTGCCAGCAGAACAAGCGGCAGTGCATCTGGTTTTTCATATTTCGTTGTTGAAAAAGTGTGTGGGTGATCCAACATCAATCGTACCTTTAGAAAGTGTAGTTGTAATGGATAGTCTCACTTATGAGGATGTACCAGTTGAGATTCTTGATCATCAAATACGAAGGTTGAGAAACAAACAAGTCGCTACATTTAAGGTTTTGTGGAGGAATCAGTCCATATAGGGAGCTACGTGGGAAGCAGAAGCAACCATGAAAGCCAAGTATCCTCACCTTTTTCCTTCCGATTCCATTACATCTTGAGGTAATAGTTCCTCTCTAGTTTTTCAGTCATTCATGCGCAGTTTCACTCTAAGCATCATGTTTCTTTAGTCTGTACCTCCATTTTCACTATTTTTGCATTTTTTGGAACTTAGTTTAGTCAGAAATCAGTTTTAGTATTTTTTATGGTATGGTTGCAGCTCTTTCCCTCCATTTAAGCTAGTTTAGTCTTCATTCGAGAACGAATGTTCCCAAGGGGGAGATAATGTAACCCTGTATCCTAGACCCCTAGTTTCAACTCCTAGTTGCCGATCGATGGTTGATTAGCACGGACAGTCAGTCAATCCATGGTCCGTCGGTCCCGTCCGTCAGTGACTCCAACAACTTTTAAGTCAGGGTTTTTTTGGTCTTTTCCTTGTGTGTTGGACTCCAAAATACGTCATTTAAATCCTAAAATACATAGTTTTGGTCAGTTTTAGCCTAGAAACATAACTAGAAGCTACCTAAGTCAGATCATTCTTCAAAACTTAGAAAAATTATAGCGTAAGAGGAGAAAGAGGTCAACAACCCTAGTTCAAGAACACAGCAAGGTTCCATCAGTTCCATCCCTGAAATCGAAATAGTTCTCCGTGTAATTCGTCACCAGGTATGTGGGATTTCATTAGTGGGTTCCTTTCGCCCATGAGGTCCCTAGATTTCAGTCAGAATCTTGATTCTCTTAATATTATATAGACCTAGGGTTTCTTGAATGTTACAAATTGTTGGGTTTTAGCTATTAGAATGATCCAAGACAGAATAGCATGAATTCAATATCCTTTGGTGTAGATCATTTCATAAATTCAGAACCCTAGTTATGTAGTTCTTTTAGTTCATATATTACACATGCTAGGTCAGATATTTCACACATGTACATGCATGCCTCAGTTTTTGAATGTCCATTATCAGTTTATTAATGTTGCATTCTTAGTTTACATGCCAGTAACTTGAGCTATCAAGTATTATAACATTTTAGTTATAGAATGTTAATTACTTAATCAATTGGGAGAAACTTAATATCGAGTGGACTAAGGTCAGTTACCCTCAAGTCCCAGAACTACGTGCCTTGTAGGTTGTAAGTCCCCTCTGTAGACAACGTTTTAGTAATCACGCCAGCATGCCTCTATACATCTAGCAGGGTATATTGGGTCCTCTCGATAGGGAATATACATCAGACTCCACATTTAGCTCATGTGGTTTTATGTAGGTTATTAGTAGCTCCCTTACAGTTCTATTGCATTGACCATGTTATCAGTATAGTTCAGTATTCAGTCACAACATGTTATAAACTTGGTTATTGCATTCAGTTTAGCTATGTTCAATATTTCCAATATCATTATTATGTTCAGATTACATCGTTCCTTATTACTTGTTCAGTTATGTTATTTTTCAGCTTTACTAGACATGCATGCTCAGTACCTTTCAAGTACTGACTCACACTCTGCGCTACATCTTTTCATGATGTAGGTTCAGGTCCTCAGCTTTCAGATCACACATAGATCGATTCTCGATCTCCAGTTCAGCAACACCAGTGGTGAGTCTTCATTCTTCGAGGATGGTTCATATGATTGTCCTTCCTTGCTTTTAGTTTTAGTTTTAGTTTTTGCTAGATTTAGCTGGGGGCATGTCCCAACATCTCTAGTCAGTAGAGGTTATTTTAGACATAGGTTCAGCTTTAGTGTTAGAGTTTAACTTTTCATTTGTATTCAAACTCAGTTTTCTTTATTAAGATAGTATATGGGCATCCCCCATCATTTCAGATTATCATATGATTTAGCTTCCGCACAGTGTTTTATTGATTTAGTTTGCTTTAGTAGGCTTATGATATGCCATCAGGGTTAGCTTGGGGTCATCAGTGATCTTATGTTCCGTGTCCGCGTCCAGCGGGTAGCCTCAGGGTGTGACAAACAACATGAGGAAATTCAATCATATAACTCATTTTCTTTCTCAACATAAGCTTTCATTAAACATGCATAACTTAAGGAGTTCATAGAACACATAAAAACACACATGACTCCAAAATATGAAACTAGTCAAGAGGAACTCTTTATCACAAACTAGGGTAGTAGTAGAAGGACAGAAATGAGGATATTGGGACATCGTATTGGCCTCGGTCTCCCAAGAAGCACCCTCAACTAAATGATTCCACAACACTTTTACAGAAGCAACTTCTTTATTTCTCAACTTCTTAACTTGCCGGCCTAAAATCTCAACCGGAACTTCCTCATGAAAAAGACTTCAATCTACTCTCAACTCTCCTAAGGAAACTATGCATATCGGATCTTCATCTCACTTCTCAAGCATATAGAGACATGGAAAACCAGATACACCGATGCCAACTCATTAGGTAAGTCTACCTCCTAGGCAACCTTACCAACACGTCTCAAAACCTCCTAAGGGCCTACAAAGCGGGGACTAAGCTTCCCTTTATTTATAAAACCTCCTTACACCATTCATGTGTGACAATTTCAAGTAAACCTAAATCATGAACATTAGGGACACTCAGCAACCTTGCTATCTAAGCACACTATCTCTCCCTTGGGAGTAAGCCTCTACTTATTCTTTAAGTACCACTTCTTTCAAGTCAACAAAAATTGGATCAAGCCCTTGCTTAGCTTTCACATTCTTTAAGTACCACTTCTATCAAAGTTGTGAGGTGTGATTTCCTAGGTTATAATAATGTTTTAAAGGATTATTTTTGTTATGATTCTTCTAGATGATATTTAAGAGTTTCAAGACATGTAATTTTCTTTGAAAATCTATTTGATTACCCTACAATCTCTTCCACAACATCAATTTTGTCTCATTATGTACATGTTTGAGAATCAAGAGGTGCAAAATTCTAATGGCATTATTGATGATTCTAGTGAATCTGAAACATGCACTATTGATGATTCAAGTAATAATACTTTATCACCTTATGCATAATATATATCATTCACTTACTCATCTAACAATAATAATGAATTAGATTGTAAAACATTAACAGATGATCAAATAAATTATCTAATTTTTTCTTCCTGTCTCTCTCAACGTAAAATATCCACTACAACAAAGTAACTTCTATTGGCAATAAATATGCACATTAACAAAGTATGCTAAAGTCTTTACTAACATTATATAATTGCCATTAGATTCAATATCATTATAGGCATTAATGATATTTTAAAAGTACTAAAATGTATTTATCACTAGTAATTATCTCTAGAATATATATTTGTTGGCCACTAAGCTATTGTAATTAATTAATTACTGCTTAATATCATATTAGGTGTAGTGTTCTTCCTTAAATTTATATGGATTCACTCCAAATAGATCTTATCGATCTTATGCCTTACTTGCCACTTTGAATACTATTTGTGTTCCAACTACTTATGAATATGGATGGAGTCATGACATCTAGAAAGAGGCAATTAAAGAGAATTTTAAGTTTTAGAAGAAAATCATAAATGGAATTTGATATCTAAATAAGCTGAAGCTTCTTGTATTGGAAGTAAATGAATTTATTCTATAAAATGAAGTCTGATGGTACATCACAGAGGTAAAAAGCTTGACTAGTAGCTCAAGTATATAAACAAGAATATGGGTGGCTATGTTATGACACAAAGTATACCCTATGTGTAACATGGCGTATAGGACCCCAAGAGGCCCTAAACAAGACACATAGCATACATCATGCATAAATGAGGAAATCATGGGAATATCTAAGACACATGACACCAAAATAGTAAACCATGAGGAACCCATTATCTCAAGCTAGAATAGGGGTAGAAGGAAAGAGATGAGGATATGAGGACAGCATATCGGCCTCGGCTTCCCAAGTAGCACCATCAACAAATTGATTCCTTCACAACACTTTCACGGAAGCAACTTCTTTATTTCTCAAATTCTTGACTTTTCGCTTTAACATCTCAACCGAAACTTCTTCATGGGAAAAATTCTCCTTAACTCGCAAACCTTCTATAGGAACTATGGATGTCGGATCACTATTATATTTCTTCAACATAAAGACATGGAAAACCAAATGCACTGATGCCAATTCATTAGGAAACTAAAGTTCATAAGCAATCTAACCAATCACCCCTCAAAATCTGATATGGACCTACATATCGGGGACTAAGCTTCCTTTTCTAACCAAACCTCATTACACCCTTCATGTGTAAAATTTTCAAGTAAACTCAATCATGAACATCAAACTCAAGATCTCATTTTCTCACATCGGCATATGACTTTTGCCGACTTTGAGCCATTTTCAATCTTCCTCTAATAATTCCTACTTTTTCGATTGCATCATGTACCAACTCAGGACCTATTACGGAAACTTCACCCACCTCAAACCATCCTATAGGAGATCTACACCTCCTACCCTATAGGGCCTCAAATGAAGCCATACCAATACTTGAGTGATAACTATTGTTATACGCAATTTCAATCAAAGGCAAATGATCATCCCAATTACCCTTGAAGTAAATCACAAAATCCCTTAACATACTTGGTTTTCATAGTACGTTCCACTTGCCCATCAATTTGTGGATGAAAGGTCCTGCTAAGCTTAACACGAGTACCAAGAACCTTTTGGAAAAATTTCCAAAATTAAGAAGTTAATTGGGTACCACAATCGGAGATAGTGGATAAAGGCATTTCATGCAACTTTACCATTTCTCTCAATTATAATATAGCATAGTCCTCCACCGAATAGGAAACCTTGACGAGAATAAAATTAGTCAATTTCGTCATTCAATCGACAATGTTATCGTGGGTGCGAGGCAAACAAAAAATAAAGTCCATATTCAAATCTTCCCACTTCCAAGTAGGAGTGCTAATGTCTTGGGACAAACCTCCCGGTTTCTAATGCTAAACTTTTACATGTTGACAATTAGGACACTTAGCCACAAATCCCATAATATCCTTCTTCATCCCATTCCACCAATATATCACCCGGAAATCACGGTACATCTTAGTGGCTCCCGGGGTGAATAGAATACCAAAAACTGTGGGATTCTGAAAAGATCTGCTCCATCAAGTTATCAACACTCCGAACACACAAACAACCTTCATATCTCAGTAGACAATCTCCCCTTTGAGAGAAGGCCTCTACTGACTTTTTAAGAACCGCTTCTTTAAATTCAACCAAAGTTGGATCAAGACCTTGTTAGCCTTCACATTCTCCATAAAAGATGATTTTGAACCGTTGTGAACCATAACACGACCCTTGGTAGAGTCCACTAAATCAACACCCAACCGGGCCAATCTATGAATAGCTCGAACCAACTCCTTCTTATCTTCCTCAATGTGACCAACACTTCACATAGATAACTGACTAAGAGCATCTGCCACCACATTCGCCTGACCGGGGTGATAGAGAACACTCATATCATAATCTTTCAATAATTCAAGACACATTCTTTTGCGAAGATTTAGATCCTTTTGATTAAACACATATTGCAAACTCTTGTGGTCAGTAAAGACATCCACATGAACACCATACAAATAATGCCTCCAATTTTTTAAAGAAAAAACAACCGTTGCTAGTTCAAGGTTTGTCATGACCTGAGAGCACACCCTAGTCGTAACACGGCGTACTCAACCCCAAATGGGGTCTAGTACAAGCCTCATAGCATTCTTGAACATAAGAACATAGGAAAATAGAGAAGAATTAAAAAACTGTGATTTACAATAAAGACATTTTCATTAAAAAGCGACCGGAAGAATTTGTGGACTTTCTATACTATGTCTCAAACCATCTAACACTTCGAATACAAAATTGGGACTTAATGGGTTCTGTCCTCGAAACTATGAGGACTCACAAAGTCTTCATCTTCAAGAACCTTAGACACCTAGTCCTCAAGCATAGAACACCAATATCTACAAACCCTACACTTTGGTAAAAATGGAGAAGAATGGAGTTAGCACAAAAAGTACTAAGTATCGAAGCCATGCAAAAACATGCTTAAAACGGACATTTATTTAAGAGTCATGCTTTTATGCCATTTTGGTAAAACTTCATTAACATTGATAAAATAGGCATAATATAAGTCACAACCAATATTCAAGTCATATTTTCATATTTGGATATAATCAACATATATATGCCATTACCTTCACCTTAAGCCTTCACCTTAAGTAACCCTCAAGCTATACCTTGTGCAATGTATGGGTAGCATCCCATAACACCACCCACACTAAAGTACCACCTTAAAGCCACCAAAAGGGAACTTACTGTTCATCATTTTCACCTTTACACAATAAAGCATATAAAAGCCATAAACATTACATAAGTCACAACATCACATTAAGACCAATATCTAAGACAACTCTAAGTCATACTTATGCAATGTGCAAGTAGCATCCCATACTACTACTCACACTAAGTACTCCTTTGAAGTCACCATAGACAAGGCACATTCATATACGATAAGTCATGACAAGGAAGTAACTCATAATACAATCCAAGTATAGCATGCATCTTTACATTTAAGAATATAAGTCAACATTCTTCATTAGCTTCATTTAGGACACCTTCTTTCATTAGACTAATATCATCATTCTCATTAACTTTATCATAAGAGGACTTTCATACATTAGCCATTAAGAGTTAGAGAACTCACTATGATCCTCTCAAAGCTTACTCATGCAATGCATGAATAGCATCTCGTACTACCACCCACACTTCATAGAACTTATCAAGAAACCATAATTCATATCTCACATGATGGGAATAGGCATTAACTGACATAGACCATGAGAGCTAAATCATGGAATCCGGTGTCGTACGACCCTACACTGAAGAAAGGTGTTCTACTTGCCTAAGGTAGAACTAGATAATATCTTAGCTTTGGCAAGAAGACCACTGGCTAATATATATCCTATGTGGGTACATAGTTATGGGATAGGAAGTTGTTCATTGGAACTCTAGCCTAACATTGGGAGAGTTTCCATTTTACCATATTCACTCGGTGCATTGCCTCTATTCCTATAGAGTAGTTCATTCACATTAACATCATTGTACTTGAGAGGGCTACCAACACTATGTCTACTGACCTTAAGTGCATTACACAAGAAAGGGCCACCATCACTAGGTCTATCGATTCAAGGTACATTAGGGATAGCTCATTAACTTTCCAAGAAGGGTGCCATAAACATTGGGTCTACCGATACAAGGTCACATTTCACACATGAAAGGGTCTACCAACACTAGGTCTAATGATTCAAGGTTCATCACATTAGCTCCTAGACTCATCATGGAGGGCTACCAACACTCATCATGGAGGGTTACCAACACTCATCATGGAGGGCTACTTCATCATTGACTTATGAATGGAATGCCATTGGACTATCGATTCATATTTATCAAGTCAAGACATATTCGTTAGTCATTTATGAAAGGAATGCCATAGGCCAGATACTCATATACATCAAGTTAAGACACATTCATTACACAAAAGAGGATGCCTAAGCCTACCAACTCAAGATTTAACAATACTTTCATTCATTCAAGAAGAGGGTGCCTAAGCCTACCAATTCAAGATACATCATTCATGATCACATTCATCAATACAAGAAAAGGATGTCTTAGCCTATCAATTCAAGATACACAAAATTACATTATAGAACCCTTCACATTCCATCATCCATATTCATGAGTGTTAAGTGAAAATATGCTTTCAATCACGACACATTTACATTCTATACAAGATCATAAATCTATCGTTGAAATCACATGCATAACCTTCACATTATACATAGTAATTAAACACCTCCACCTTTCAAGTGGATCAACATCTCTAGCACAATTCTACTTCAACATATAATTAGGTCAAATCTTGCCTTCAAGGCCATAAATCTCAAATCATCAACACACCAACAATTTACTCTGATTAAGGCATAGATAATGATACAATTCAATAATCGAAAGAAATTTAGACAAACTCCCTTCATAAGCTTTCATAATTATCAAACCCACTTCATAAGGCACAATTTAGGAATTGTTCATAAAGTATTTTCATCATAAATCATCAATTAAACACTAATACAATCATAATTTGTCATTAGAAACCTTTTGAATACGTTTGATGAAAGAACCCATGAGATTGAGTAAAACCCTAGATTTTTCATAATTTGAAATCACTTTGGATTTGGCTCCTTGAATGGAAAATTAGACAAGGATCATTACCACCATACCTTTACTAAGAATCCCCAAGAAATTTGAGGAAGAACCACCTTGGAATCACCAAACCCTAGCTTCAATGGCTCCCTTCTTCTTCTTCTCTAATGGAGAATTTCTAGTGAGAAAATTATTTGAGAGGAGGTGGGTTTCTTTTTTATTGTATTTGGAGTGACTAAAATGAGAGAATTCAAGTCTAAAAATGGGTCTTATAGTTGTTAGGAAAGAAATAGAATAAGGTGGACTCAACTTTAGAAAATAACTAAGGACTTTTAATGTTGTAACTTAAAATTTCCCCTCCTTCACGACTTACCTCACCCATTTGCCCCTCTTGGCTCGCCAAGGGCACTAGGTGACTCACCCAATTTTCCAGTGAGCTCCTAAATTGGGCAGTCGACTAAGAAATCTAAAGGGGGAAAAGGGCAACACACCTAACTGGTTAGCGAGCTAGGAGTTATCTCTCCCTTTAGTCCAGAACCTAGGCCAATGGGGCAGCCCACTTGGTGACCACAAGAACCCAAGGATGACTCGCCCAACCCTTTGGGCGATCAAAGAGCCTCATCGCCAAACAGCCCCTCAAAGAACAAGGCTTCTTTCACCCTTTCTTTCTAGCCTAGGCCCTTGCTTGCACCCTAGGCTTCTACCTTGCTATATTTAGGTTCTAAATTAGCCTAGACATCAACCTAAAGTCACACTAACCCAAATGTTAAGGCTGTAGTTCAACCTATCATTTTTCGAGTCATTACAAGGTCATGGGTAAAATAATTGTTCTCATGAATCTTAAGTTGCCTTGAAGCATAGGCAATAACTTTCCCATTTTCCATAAACACATATCCTAGCCCAATTCTTGAGGTATCACAATAAACAACAAAGCCATTTGTCCATTTCGGTAAAGTGAACACCAGAGAGGAAGTAAGTCTATGCTTCAACTCTTCAAAAACTCCTCTCACATGCTTCGAAATATATGAATTTGGCATTATTTTAAGTCAATGCCATCAATGGAGATGCAATCGATGAAAACCCTTCAACAAACCTTCTATAGTTACCTCCTAAACCCATGAAACTTCTTATATCTGAAGGGGTTAGAGGTCTAGAACAATTATTGACCGCATCCGTCTTCTTAGGATCTACCTCAATACCCTTACTTGATAAAGTATGACCAAGAAAAGCCACAGACTTTAGCTAAAACTCATATTTGTTAAACTTTGAAAAGAGTTATTGGTCCTTTAGAATATGTGACACAATCCTCAAATGATTGTTGTACTCATCCTCACTCCTCGAATAGATCAATATATCATCAATGAACAAAATTACAAACAAGGCAAGGTATTGTCTAAACACCCTATTCATCAAATCCATAAATGTCGCCAGAGCATTAGTCAAACCCAACGACATCACAAAAAACCCATAATGACCATATCGAGTTCGAAAAGCCATCTTCAGAATGTCACCTTCTTTCACCCTCAATTTGTGATAGCCTGACCGAAGGTCAATCTTGGAAAAGTAACTTTCCCCTTGAAGTTGGTCAAACAAACATCTATCCTTGGGATAAAATACTTATTCTTAATGGTAACCTTATTCAATTGTCGGTAGTCAATACACATACGAAGCGCACCATCCTTCTTTTTACCAAACAAATTGGAGCACCCCATTTAGAGATAGTTGATCGAATTGAACCCTTATCCAATAAATCTTTTCATTTCTCCTTTAATTCCTTAAGTTCTGCTAGAGCCATATGATAAGGTGGAATAGAGATAGGTTGAGTATCTGGGAGAAGGTCAATTCCAAAGTTTATTTCCCTTCTAGGAGGAATATCGAGTAAATCATTTGAGAACACTTCCAAAAACTTGTTAACAACAGAGAACGACTGTAACACCCTATATTCAAAAAAGGGAACTTAGCAACTTTTAGAAATTTTAGGTGTCACCCCCGAGGGGGCCAACCACGTCCCATGGTTAGACCCACACCCTGTGGGTGGGCCTTGTGGATGACCACCCTAGAGAAACTTCCTAAGGCAGTAACCACGGGCAAGACCCACACCTCGTGGATGGGTCCACGCCTCGTGGTTGGGCTCCGTAGGTCAATGGCTTATTTCCAATTTCTCTAAACCCAAACCACACCTGACCAGTGGATAAACCTTGGATGGTGGTCCATCCACGGTCCGTTGGTGGGGTTTCATGGATGGGCTTGGATGGGTAGTAGAGACTATTAGTTGAGTAATAATGGTCCTTTTCGACTTTAATTAGGATTAATGGTACCATTTTACCCTAATAAAGATCACCTATATAAGGACTATAGACCCCTAAATTAAGTCATTGTAAGTCATCATTTCAAGATCCCAAAAGAAACTCAATTCCCTCTAAAATATTCTCTCTCTAGAAATTGAAGAAGAAGAAGAAGAGGATCAAGCTAGGTTAACACAAGTCTCCATTATTCTAAGATTTGTTGGCTTTGTAATCAAGGTATGATAGATTATTCATCCATGGAATCCTTTCATCCATGGAGCCCCCATGTTTTCCCAAATATAGAAGATGAATTCCCCAAGTCAAATTAGGGTTTCTTCTAATGTTATGGGTTATGATCCAATAGAGTGGAATATGATTATTTATGGTTGTTTATGATCGAATTGCATGTTTTAGTATGATTATACATGTATTCATGCTTAACCTATGATTCTAGAATGAATTTGATATAGTTGGGTTTTGAGCCATGAAAGGGGAAATTGAGGGCTTAGATGTGATCTTCTAGAAATGTTGAATTACATTATAGGTTGCTTGAGATAGAAGCACATAGCCATGAATTACTTAAGAGTAAAGATTATAGACATGAATTGAACTAGATTAAAGCTTATATGATGAATCATGATTAGTAGTGCTTGACATTGAGCCTATATGATGATATATGATTGAATTGATTAAGAATGAAGCATGTGATTAGAATGTGTCGAGATCTTGGCATATGCGTTGATTATGAGAAGCATTGTTTTGAGAGTAAGGCTTATAGTTATGAATGTTGATTTTTAAGGCTTGAGAGTAAAGCTAACATGATGAGTTAAGACTAGAAAGGCTCTGAGAGGGAGGCTATATGATGTATGATTGATTTGTTCATGACATTGTTGTGGAAGGACTTTACCCAAATGACCTATATTATGAATATATGAGATTATGCATGTCTTATCTAAACTATGTAAATGCTTTAAGAACACTTTGAGAGTAAAGTGAAAATAATTATGATATTGATGTTGTGTTGCTAGGAAGGACATTCTCATGAACACATATAAACATTAATGTGAAAGGTTTTGTCACATAGAATGATTCTAAGGTTGAAAGGCTTTTTTTCACCTAAATGAATCTAAGAGAAAAAGTGATCATGGATGATGCTGAGTGCTCACACATGATCTAATGAACTAACTTGGATTGATTATTAATGACATCCTTCCATGAGACATGAGCATTAACTTAATAACTAATTGTGGTATTTATGCTTAAGACCGAGTGGATATTGAATATGAGATGGAAGCTTTTACGCAAGTTGAGTCCGCCTTCCAAATGTGATCCTTTTACACTAGTTGAGTCTGAGTTCCCAAGTATATCTAATGAGATGGAGACCTTTTACGCAAGTTGAGTCCAGATTTCTAGTAGCAATCTCCGTATCCCATAAATAAATGCCCCTGTAGGATGTTTAGCTAGTGGATCCACCTAAGCTAAGAGTTACCGATTCTAGCTTAGGCAAGTAGATCACCTTTTTTTGGTGAGGGAGTCACCGAATTCCATGTTGGTTCTCACATGGTCTCTTGTGGGTTAAGGCTTGTTCCCATATAAAGTAATTATGAACTAAGACATTCTTGAGAAGCATCTCATAGTGTTCAAAGTAATATAGAACTAAGACATCCTTGAGAAGCATCTCATAGTTTTCAAGGACAACAAGATTAATGATGAACTAATACATGCTTAAAGAAGCATCTCGTAGTGTTCAAAGTCTTTAAAGAGGATGTTATTTTGCATTGAATATGATGACGTGAGTTATGTTTTCCTGAAACAAGGTTACTTTAAGGTAGTTTTGTAAGTATGCTTTAATATGAGAATTGCTTGTTATGATGAATGATTAGCCTTTATAGGGGACCAAGAATGAATCCCCATGTCTTCAAAGGTAAAGCCAAGAATAAGATAAAGTATGTCATGAAGAGTTCGATTATCTTAGATTGTTGCTATAGTTTCCTTCCTTGATATGTTTGACTAAAGGTGAATGTTCCCTTGACTATGAGAAATAAGCTAAGGATGAGATCAAAAGATGATGAATATGAATGAAGGCCTAAAGTGGTTTTCTTAGCATGGGTGAGATTTATGCGGTCTTATCCATGCATTGCACACACAAGCTTGGAGGTTACTTATGAAGTGTTTCTCTAATAATATGTTTATTTAGATTCATTGACTATGCCTATGACTATGTTGTTATCTCTTATGCCTTTAGCCTATGTCTTATGATGATGTCTCATATGATTTTTTTGTATGTATAATGTTGACTAATGCCTACATTATGCTTATGTTGATGATTTGTGCTAGCCATCATATTTAGTATTTTATTGTACTAACACATACTCTTGCCTACATTCTTATCAAATGTAGGTTCCGGTAATATTGACTTCCATTCTCGTTGGTAGGACCTTAGTAGAGCAAGGAAGTGAAGATTTAGTGAGTCCTCATAGCATCAAGGAGTTGATCACATTTCATTTTATGACTTTCTTTTATGTTTAAACTTTTGTATGGGTGGTGTCCCTAAGCCTTTCATGTACTAGATGGTTTGAGACAATTTTAAAGACTTCCACTTCGTTTTATGAGACTTTGATTGTATTGGAAAATATTTTAAATTTTTGTACTTTTCTATTTTCTTATGTTATGATATGCTAAGTGGCTTGCATGAGGCCTCTCGGGGTCTTATATGCCTTGTTACATGTAGGGGGTACCCCTGGATCGTGACATCGACTCAAGAGTAGGGGTTTCAAAATCCACATCCCTCGCCCTATCTAGATGGTAAATGCAACCCTTAGAAATCACTTTTCTATTTTTAAGACAAGAGACCAACTGACCCTTAGGCGTTGAATTTCCTCCTTTCCATTCTACGATAGGCTCATTTGAGAACTAAAATTTGACCACACAAATTCTACAATCAATAGAGGCTTAACATTAATGCAACCAATCCATACCAAGGATAATATCAAAATCTAGCATATCAAGCTCTACTAAATCAACAATAGTAACTCTATGGGGCAAGGAGATGGGACACTTTCTATAGACCCTCTTAGCCACAGTAGAATCTCCAACAGAAGTAGAGACGAAAAAGGGATCTAATAACATATCTGGAAGAACATCAAACCTTATAGCCACATATAGCGTCAAAAAAGACAAGGTAGCACCGGGGTCAAGTAAAGCATAAACATCAAGTTGAAAGACTTTCAACTTACTGGTAACCACATCGGGAGAACCCTCTAGCTCACTACGGGTATAAAGTGCATAGAATCGATTTTGCTTTGGAGCATTTGGACCCGAACAACTTGGACCAGCTAAAGGATTATGTTGAGTCCTTCGGCAATCATCTCCTTCATTCTTAGCAACTAAATGGAAATCTCTTGTCTTGTGGTCCATCTTACCAAAACCGAAACAAGCATTGGAACCCACTAGACACATGCCTTCGTGCTTTCTTCAATACTTAACACAAGTAGGGAATCAAGAGACACTACCATTTACTCCTTCAAGCTTAGGGTTAGACACCCTCTCTTTGTTGAAACTAGAAGGAGCATTGGAGGAACCTTTTCCATAAACCTTTGTTGAAATCTAGAACGACCATATCCATCAAACTTGCATGGGCCTTTTTTTATTAGTTTTATGTGTTTTTATCATATTTTGTAGGAAAGATGTTTAGGTGCGAACGTAAAGAGACAACTGAAAGAAATGCAGAATAAGGTATCTATAGAGGTGGTCTACAAATCGTAGGTCCACTGACATTTCATAGATGGTGACCGTAGATCAGCAGGCAAGGCATGGAAGGCAAATTAGGGAAATCTGACCAAGTTTGGAACCACAATGGCCATTGATATTCTGAAGGTTGATCTACGGACCGTACTGCTAATTATTAAAATGATACTGTAAGGGTTCTAGTACCTGATATTTGAATATTTTAAGTGTGGACCTACAAAGAGGGATTGATGGACGGTAGATCGATATACAGTCCGTACTGCAGTTTCGTCGTTTGCTTCAGAGAAGTTGATTTTTGGAAGTTGAAATTTTTTCCAAGTGCTGGCTGACGAAAGGGATTCAGGGAACGTAGATCCATTGACGGTCGTGAGTCAGTCTCGTGGAATGAAGACGTGTGCCTGAACAAACTTTCCTTATTTTGTTTCCCTTTTAATTTAGGACTTGTTTTCTATAAATAGTGCATGTAAGCCTCGTTTTTTAGGGTTAGACATTATTACTTTTGATCTAGTTCTTGATTTGGGAGATTAACTTTCATCTTTAGAAATTCTTAATTTTTTCCTAAGTTCGTTTTGAAGATTTTGGAGTTGCAATTCAAGTTGAATTTCTGGGTTTATTATTCTTCTTACGTAAGTTCATAATTTTTCATCTAAAACAATGAATTGTGTTCATAAAATTATGGGTAACTAAACTCCACAACTAGGGTTGTGAGAACCATGAGCGATTAACAAAGTATGAATAGTAACTAAGCAATTCTTGAATAGTGTTGTTACATGCATTGATAATTCTTTCGTTTAAAAGTCCTTATACCGAGTGCATGTGTTAGAACTTGCTGGACCAAGGAGGTAATCAACAAGAAAAGAATTATCAACATAGATTTAGTGTAATACTATCTAATAGGCTAGTGTCGATTGGTGCGAAGTAATAACTAAGCCAAACATCGATGTGATATCTAATATGAGGTAAAAGTAAGGGTTAGTAAATTATACACACATAGCCAGACCAAGGTGCGGGGTAAAATTCTCTAGATGCCGAACCAAGGATTTAGAGATACCTAACTTATCACTTTGCATGTAGTACACTAGGAAAGTGATAGCATCCAAGGAAGCGCAACTCCATTGAAGGACAAGGATGAAGCTTTAGAAACTCCAAGGAGGCCCATAACAAGATCTCAAACCAAGGAGTTCAATGATAAGCTCAATGGGCTTCAATCGCTGATCCAAAAGTATCGTATTGGGAAAGAAGAGCTCAAGCCCAAGGAAGAGGAATTGTCCAAATGCTACAATTATTTGGTGGCCCAAATTCAAGCCCAAGATGAGTAATTTTAAGGCCCAATTTCGTGCAAATAAGGTCAAGAAGAGTCCAAGCATCAGCTACAACAAGAGTTGCTTTTTGCCCAAGTTTTGAGAGAAGACTAGTCAAACTTTCCAAGATTGTCAAGATTCTTTTCCTAGTTGGGATTTACCTTATTTCTTTATTTATTTATAGGCTATTAATATTTTCCTTATTCTATTTATGGTCTCCTAAGTACCATAGCTTTCCTAGAAGTACTAAATTTGTTTTTAGTTAGATTACTTTATTTCCTTTCTAGAGTAGGAGTCCTTGTAATTGTCTTTTAGGGTCTTGGACGTTTTTCACCCCTTCTCCTATATATAGGGGTCCTTTTTATTCATTAAAGACAATTTAGATTGATATTAATAATATTTGAGAGAGTTCTTTGAACCTTTGTGACTTGTTCTTTGAGAATTTATCTTTAAACCTTTACTAGTTTCATAGTTTAAGGTATAAAGTATCTTCTTCTTATGATATCTTTGGTTTCTTTTTGGTATTCTTTAGAAGGTGATTAGTTTCTACATACTAATTATTGTCAATAGTTACTCATAAAGTGGTCAAGATCCGAATCTATCGTTTTGATTCGTTTTCTCAAGTAAAGGCGTTAGATTTCTTCCATAAATCTAGACGTTGTTACTTGGATCTTTTCAAGGCCTTAGAACATCTAATCCTTGGAAATTTGTGGATCTTTCCTTCGAATTTCCCATATCTTTATTTAGTTTTTTTGTTTCTTTTCTTTGTGCTTCCGCATTCTAGTATTCAACTCTCTATTTGTGATCTCCTTAACCCTGCTGTTATCAAGTGGTATCAGAGCGGTTCTATCAAGATTCCGTTCTTGATAAATCTTGGGATTTCTTCTTATAGTAGAGCAAAAAAAAAAAACATGAACAGTAGCATAAAAAAATACTATAGCGTGATTTTTTTTTTTTACAGGAGCGTGAATAGTAGCGTGAAAAAAAAAGTTATAACTTGCTCTCTAAGAAATCTGATTACTTGTCCTCCAAGAAATTTGATTACTTGGTACCCAAGAAAGCTTATTACTTGCTATTCAAGAAAGTTTATTACTTGCTCTCTAAGTTTTGCATTAATTTGTTTCCAAGCAAGAAGGTAGCAAGAAGAGGGGATTTTAGATCTTGAAAAATAAGGAAAAAAAATTTCTTGTTCTTATAATTCTAAAATAAGTTCCTTTTTATTCATGTTTTGTTTCAACTAAATCCTACTTGTTCTAGGACTAGTTCTTTACTTTCTTTTTGTACCCAAGATTCCATACTTTATTACTACGAACTTGATACACGTTTTGGTTTAATTATAAATCTACAAAGTATTCTCGTTCAAAGGTTATTTTGAGTGGAAAAAGGCAAGTGTGGGTGAGTTTAAAAGAGGGTAAATGCCATATTAAAAGTGTGATACTTGATCTTTTTTTTTAGATGTGTAATTCAGGTGGTGATGAGGAAAGGGCTCGTTTAGAAGCTGAGGTCAAAGGAAGGAACGACTTCACCGTTCAAGCTATGCACCAGCAATTTGAGAGATGGACCCTTCAATTTCAAGAGATGAGGGATATGATTGTCGAGCAGAATGACACCATAGCTGCAATTAGGAGGGACAATGATGTTGTACCCCGAAATAATGTTAGACCCCAAGTTAGAAGGAATGTACCCCATATCCCTTTTGTAAATCCTGAATATGATAATGATGATTTTAATGTTGAATTTAATCTAGAAAGAAGAGAAAGGAGGGGACAAAGAGGTAGAGTAGAAGATGATAATATAAATAGTATAAAGATGAAGATGCCATCTTTCAAGGGGACAAGGGATCCAGACTTGTACCTTGATTGGGAGAGACGAGTTGAAGCCATCTTTGATTTCCATAACTACTTTGAGGGTCAGAAAGTTAAACTTGCTGTTGTTGAGTTTTCTGATTATGCTGCTTCTTGGTGGACAAAGCTTGCTAGGGACAGATTGCAAGAGGAGCTACCACCTATTGCTACGTGGGCGAGAGATGAAGAGGGTAATGAGGAAGCGATTTATTCCATCATACTTCCAAAGAGATCTACAAGCTCGCCTTCAACACTTGAAGCAAGGCTCCATGTCGGTGGATGAGTACTTCAAAAGCATGGATATGACTATGATCCAAGCTAACTACATGGAGGAAGAAGAGGCTACAATAGCTAGATTTTTAAATGGTTTAAATACAAAAATAGCTAATGTAGTAGAGATACAACAATATGTAACTTTAGATGAGTTAGTTGATTTGTCTATAAAAGTTGAAAAACAAATTGAGAAAAAGTGGCAAAATAACTCATGGAGAAGTCGACCAAACACTATCTCTAAGAAGCCATGGTCAACTCAAGAGGGGAAAGCTCCTTCCAAACCTCAAGATGATAGAGGTAAAGGTAAGGTTGAGGAGGGAGGTAAAATCTTTAATCCTAAATCTTCTAAACCTTCAAGTTCTATTCAATGTCACAAATGTCATGGAAGGGGGCATATGATGCATGAATGTCCAAGTAGAAGAAACATCCTACTTAGAGAGAATGGAGAATATGAGAGTGAAAAAGTGAGGGGAAGAAGAAGAGGGAGAAGGTGTAAGTGAGGAAGATGATTTAGAACTGCCTAATGATGGTATAATTGGGGTGGTTAGGAGAATTATGACTATCAATTTGGGTAGTGTTGATGAAGGGCGTAGAGAGAATTTGTTTCATACTAGGTATGGGATAAAAGGAAGACTTATTCTATGATTATTGATGGGGGAAGTTGTGCAAATGTGGTGAGTTCATACTTGGTGGATAAACTAGGAATTGCATGTATGAAGCGCTCTACCCCATATAGGCTCCAATGGCTAAATGATTGTGGAGAAGTAAAAGTAAACAAACAATGCATGATTTCATTCAATGTTGGTAGGTATGAAGATGAAATTCTTTGTGATGTAGTTCCAATGCAAGCATGCCATATTTTACTTGGCCGACCTTGGCAGTATGATAGGGACACTACTCATCATGGAAGAAAGAATAGGTATAGTCTTCTGCATAATGGTAAGAAGTATACTCTTGCACCATTATCTCCTTCTCATGTGTTTGAAGATAAAAAATGATTGAGGGAAACAATGGGAAAACAAAAGGGAGAGGTAAAAAGTGAGCTTGAGGGAAAAGAAAAAGGCCAAGAGATAGAAAAAAAGAGAGACGAACGAGAGAAAAAGGGAGAGGGCAGCGATCTAAGTAAAGAGGTAAAAAAGGGCGTGAGTAAAAAAATAAAATGTTTTGGTGAGAGAAAAGAGGCTAAGGAAAAGAAAAATGAGAGTCTTTATATAAAAGCCAAAGAGTGTTTGAATGCTAGGAAAGAGGGGTTGCCCATAATACTACTTACTTACAAAGAAGTATTGATTAATTTTGAACAACTAACTCCTTCTTTGCCAAATAGTGTTTCTTCTCTTTTGCGTAATTTTGAAGATGTTTTTCCCAATGACACTCCAAAGGGATTGCCACCTTTGAGAGGGATTGAGCACCAAATAGACTTTGTGCCTGGGTCTCAACTTCCTAATAGGCCTGCCTATAGGAGCAATCCTGAAGAGACCAAAGAATTACAAAGGCAAGTTGAAGAATTGTTTGAAAAGGGATTTGTTCGAGAGAGTATGAGCCCATGCTCTGTTCCAGTCCTATTGGTCCCAAAAAAGGATGAAACATGGAGGATGTGTGTAGATTGTCGAGCTATCAACAAGATAACGGTAAAGTATCGCCATCCTATCCCTCGTCTTGATGACATGTTGGACCAACTGTATGGTTCCAAAATCTTTTCTAAAATTGATCTAAAGAGTGGTTACCATCAGATTCGTATGATTCCTGGAGATGAATGGAAAACTGCTTTTAAGACCAAATATGGACTATATGAGTGGTTAGTTATGCCCTTTGGCTTGACTAATGCACCAAGCACTTTTATGAGACTAATGAATCATGTTTTTAAAGATTTCCATGGAACATTTATTGTGGTGTATTTTGATGACATCTTGATTTTTTCTCAAAATCTGGATGGACACCTAGAGCACTTAAAACAAGTTTTTGAAGTTCTTAGAAATCAGCGTTTATTTGCTAATCTCAAAAAGTGTACTTTTTGTGTGGATCGTGTGGTTTTATTAGGTTTTGTGGTCAGTTCTAAGGTAGTTGAAGTTGTATATGAATTCAACCCGCTTTACCCCCCTTAATTTATTGCCTTTGCCTACTAATGATTTTGTTAATCTTGATGGTAAGAAGAAGGCTGATATGATGAAGAAAATTCATGAACAAACAAGGCTTGCAATTGAAAAGAAGAATAAGGAAGTTGCATTACGAAGGAATAAGGGCAGAAAATATGTTGTTTTTAAACTTGGTGACTTGGTTTGGGTGCATATGAGAAAGGAAAGATTTCCTTCCAAAAGAAAGACCAAACTAGATCCTAGAGGAAGTGGGCCACACAAAGTCCTTGAAAGGATTGAAGAAAATGCTTATAAACTTGATCTTCCTGGTGAGTTCCAAGTTAGTGCTACTTTTAATGTTTCTGATCTTTCCCATTTTGATGCAGATTTGAATTCGAGGACGAATTCTCTTCAAGAAGAGGGGAATGATAGCATCCAAGGAAGCGCAACTCCATTGAAGGAAAAGGATGAAGCTTTAGAAACTCCAAGGAGGCCCATAACAAGATCTCAAACCAAGGAGTTAAATGATAAGCTCAATGGGCTTCAATCGCTGATCCAAAGGTATCTTATTGGGAAAGAAGAGCTCAAGCCCAAGGAAGAGGAATTGTCCAAATGCTACAATTATTTGGTGGCCCAAATTCAAGCCCAAGATGAGTAATTTTAAGGCCCAATTTCATGCAAATAAGTTCAAGAAGAGTCCAAGAATCAGCCACAACAAGAGTTGCTTTTTGCCCAAGTTTTGAGAGAAGACTAGTCAAACTTTCCAAGATTGTCAAGATTCTTTTCCTAGTTGGGATTTACCTTATTTCTTTATTTATTTATAGGTTATTAATATTTTCCTTATTCTATTTATGGTCTCCTAAGTACCATAGCTTTCCTAGAAGTACTAAATTTGTTTTTAGTTAGATTACTTTATTTTCTTTCTAGAGTAGGAGTCCTTGTAATTGTCTTTTAGGGTCTTGGACGTTTTTCACCACCTTCTCCTATATATAGGGGTCCTTTTTATTCATTAAAGACAATTTAGATTGATATTAATAATATTTGAGAGAGTTCTTTGAACCTTTGTGACTTGTTCTTTGAGAATTTATCTTTAAACCTTTACTAGTTTCATAGTTTAAGGTATAAAGTATCTTCTTCTTGTGATATCTTTGGTTTCTTTTTGGTATTCTTTAAAAGGTGATTAGTTTCTACATACTAATTATTGTCTTTAGTTACTCATAAAGCGGTCAAGATCCGAATCTATCATTTTGATTCATTTTCTCAAGTAAAGGCGTTAGATTTCTTCCATAAATCTAGACGTTGTTACTTGGATCTTTTCAAGGCCTTAGAACATCTAATCCTTGGAAATTTGTGGATCTTTCCTTCGAATTTCCCATATCTTTATTTAGTTTTTTTTGTTTCTTTTCTTTATGCTTCCGCATTCTAGTATTCAACTCTCTATTTGTGATCTCCTTAACCCTGCTGTTATCAGAAAGGATTGCTATTACTAGGATTACTGCATTATGAGCTTGTGGGGAACACGTATACCCTAGTTAATTCTCTCATCTTGATAACAACCAAAATTGACTTTTGTTTACTGATTACTTACTGAATTCTTACAATTTGTTTCACAAATCCCCTCCTTTAAATACTTGTTTCTAGAAGTAATTTGACTAAACGAATATAATTGTTGGTTAAAGTTAAGTCTAAACCATTTTCCTCGTGGGATCGACCCCAACCTACGAGTTAGGTTCTTTACTTTGTAACGATCGCTTATGCTTCTTTAGGGAGATGTAATTCGAGCGTATCAAATTTTGGTACCGCTGCCTGGGAAATTGGCTTTTAGATTAATTTTAACTACATTATTGAACTTTGGTCAAATATTTCCTAATTTTACTCTATCTTTTTGTTTTTGTCTCTCTCAGGTTCTGACTCCAGTGTATGCCAAGTACACGAAGCCAAGGTGAACCACTTACTCCTTATGATCCAGAGTTGAATCGAAATTTGAAAAGAATGAATAATCAAGGGGTTCAAGTTAATCCTCTCAGAGGCAACCTAGTTGATGAAGGTGAGTTGCAACCTCTGAGGGTAGTTGGTGGAGACAACCAGGTTCTAGCTGAAAACCAATTAAGAGATGCAGTGAGGGTGCATGGCCCACCAGTCCCATGACTGCATGACAACTATAGAGGAAATGTAAACATTGCTGACTCAGATGGACCTCTTGCCCTACTCCCTTTGCCTTCTGGGCACACATTTGTAGTGACCAGTAGCTTGATGCAGATGCTTACAGTGAGGGGCTTTTTCTTGGGATCACCATCGGAGGACCCACATGCTCACATAGACAAAAGAAGGGTGGTTTGCAAAAGCTGTATAGGTCAACCAGACTTGGATATGAATGTTATCGAATTACGACTGTTCCCTCTATCACTGACAAGCGATGCTGCTGTATGGTTCACTGAGCTCCCTTATAACTCAATTTATACATGTGACCGATTGAAGGATGAGTTCTTAGCAAGATATTATCCAGTGTCCAAGAAGCTCAATCACAAAGATAAGGTCAACAATTTTGTGGCATTACCTGGAAAGTCTGTGAGCAGCTCTTGGGAAAGATTCACTACGTTTGTAAGAGGTGTTCTGAATCATCGTATTGATGATGAGTCGCTGAAGGAATATTTCTATGAAGGGCAAGATGACAACAGTAAAGCAGTTCTTGATACTATAGATGGAGGATCATATGGTGAGTGCACATACACTCAGATTGCAGAAAAACTGGAGAAGATCTCTCGCAACAATAAAGCATGGAGCACTAGGAGGTCGGATACTAGAAGAAATGCATTTGCCGTTCATACTACAAACAAGCAATTTGTAGATGATATTCATGAGGAGATGGCTCAAATGAGAACCGATCTAAGGTTGGTATTGAAGCATGTGAGCGAAAGTGCGGAAAAGGTAAAAATTGTGAATTACTTGACTAGAACTCCACCACCAGCTGAAGAGTGCTATTATGAACAGGATGCTTATGAGGTAAATGATCAGACGGGGGGTTTTCAACCAAATGCCCATGGATCCAACATGGATAATTGGCACCAAGGTCAAGGAAACCAAGGTCGGAACCATAGCAATTACAACCGAGAGGGTTAATATGTCCGGGATGGGAACTTCAATCGCGACAACAACTACAACCAAAACAACTATGGCAATAGAAATGATCGGGTTAGACCTTATGTCTCTCCTCAAAATTGGGAATATGGTACTAGGGATGTTAGAAGCAATATGGCACGTATTGAAGATATGATGCAGAAGATGATGAGAAGGTTTGATGCAACTGATGAGAATGTGAAGGAGATAAGAAATGACTTGTCTGGTATTGGTCAAAAAGTTGAAGCCCATGCAGTGTCAATAAAGCATCTAGAGCAGCAGATGGCTCAGTTGTCTACTATAGTGAACCCACGTCAACTTGGCACTCTTCCTAGCAACACCATACAAAATCCAAAGAATGATGGTCATTGTATGGTAGTTACTACTCAAGGGGGTAAGCAAACCATTGATCCACCTATGCCATCTGTGGTGGATGTTGAGATTAGACAAGAAGATGACGCGATAGAGGTTAGAGAATAGTCTGAGAATGCGATAGAGAAAGAAGCACATATATCTCAGAAAGTGGTCCACATACCTAGACCT
Source organism: Solanum commersonii (assembly GCA_029007595.1). Taxonomy (NCBI): domain Eukaryota; kingdom Viridiplantae; phylum Streptophyta; class Magnoliopsida; order Solanales; family Solanaceae; genus Solanum; species Solanum commersonii. The sequence continues at coordinate 11,696 of JAJTWQ010000490.1, read as the reverse complement.
CCACCACCTTTTCCACAGAGGTTGGTGAAAAAGGCTGAAGATGGTAAATATTGCAGGTTGATTACTATGTTGAAGCAGCTTTCCATCTATGTTCCTTTGATAGAAGCTTTGAAGAAAATGCCTGGGTATGAGAAGTTTGTGAATGATTTGGTGACAAAGAAAGAGTTTGTGAGTATTGAAGATGATGTTAGACTGCAGCATTGTAGCGGTATTGCTACAAGGTCTCTTGTGTAGAAAAAGGAAGACCCTGGTGCTTTCACGATCCCATGTACTATGGGGTTGTTACACTTTGCTAAGGCATTGTGTGATCTTGGTGCTAGCATCAACCTCATGCCATTGTCTATTTATAAGAAGTTGGGTCAAGGGGATCCAAAGCCTACTACGATGTGGTTACTTATGGCCAATCGAACCATGAAAAGGCTCATTGGTATACTCCATGATGTGCTAATGAAAGTGAAGTCATTCATCTTTTCGGCGGATTTTGTGATTATTCACTATGAGTTTGATTTTGAGGTTCCCATCATCCTTGGGAGACCATTCCTTGCCACAGGGTGTGCATTGGTTGATATGGAGAAGGGGCAGATGAAGTTCAAACTAAACAATAAAGAAGCAACTTTCAATATCTATAGGTCCATGAAGTAGAGTAATGATCTCCAAATGGTATCTGCTATAACTGACAGAGTTGAGAGTGGAACAGAAGTGCAAATTGAAGAGCGACTTAGTGTTGAGGCACTAGCAGTAGTTATGATGATTTTTGGTAGTGATGGAATTGAAGAGTACGATGAGTTGGTAGATGCACTCGATAGGTGCGAATATAAGTCAAAACCAAAGAAGTATGAGTTAGCTATGAAGAATCGCGAGTCTCTACCCGCGAGACCATCTGTTGTGGAGGCACCAAAATTGGAGCTTAAAGCTCTACCACCGCATTTGAGGTATGTATTCTTGGGTAGATATAATACTTTGCCAATCATTATTGTGGCAGATTTAAATGCGAGACAAGTAGAGTGCTTGGTGATTGTGTTAAATAGGTTCAAGCGAGCTATTGGGTGGATTATTGCGAATATTATTGGGATTCCTCCTGGTATTTGTTCCCATAAAATCCAACTCATACCAGATCACAAACATAGTATTGAGCACCAAATAAGATTAAATCTGCATATCCAAGAGGTAGTTAAAAAGGAGATTATCAAGTGGTTGGATGTTGGAGTTATCTATCCCATTGCACATAGTATTTAGGTATGTCCTGTTCAATGTGTGCGCAAGAAAGGTGGGATTACTATGGTTCCTAAAGAGAGAAATGAGCTTTTTTCGATGCGGACCTGTGACTGGATGGAGAGTGGACTACCGTAAGTTAAATGATTAGACAGAAAAGGACTATTTCCCTATGCCATTCATGGATCATATGTTGGATAGATTTGCTGGTAAGGGTTGTTATTATTTTCTTGATGGTTATTTGGGCTACAATCAGATTTCTATAGCTACGGAGGACCAAGAAAAGACCACATTCACTTGCCCTTTTGGGACTTTCGCCTTCAAACGGATGCCCTTTGGATTATGCAATGCTCCAGCAACCTTCCAGCATTGTATGATGTCAATTTTTTCTGATATGGTGGAGAACACTATTGAAGTGGTCATGGATGATTTCTCTGTGGTAGGTGACTTTTTTGACCGATGTATGGATCATCTGGCTGAGGTGCTTAAAAGGTGTGAAGACTGCAATCTGGTGCTAAATTGGGAGAAATGCCACTTTATGGTGAAAGAAGGGATAGTTCTGGGTCATCGTATTTCTGAGAAGGGCATTGAGGTTGATAGAAAAAAGGTAGAGGTAATTGAAAAGCTTCCACCACCTATCTCTGTAAAAGGTGTTCGAAGTTTTCTTGGGCATGCAGGTTTCTATAGGAGTTTCATCAAAGATTTCTCTAAAATTGCACATCTATCATCAAATAATGAATGACTTGAATATACTTGATGATTTTTTCCTAAAAGCTTATGATGGTTCAGACTTGTAGAAGGAGAAGTTGAAGAGGTATCATGATCAAAGAATTGAAAAGCGAGAATTTGTTGTGGGCGATCTTGTGCTTCTATTCAACTCTAGGTTGTTCTTGTTTCCGGGCAAACTCAAATCCAAATGGACCGGGCCATTTTTGCTCACAAAAGTGCTTCCCCATGGAGAAGGAACAAGGTTCATGGTTAACAGGAAAAGGATCAAGATTTATCTGGGAAACGCAGAAAATGTGCAAGAAGTTGTTAAAGCCTATCATCTTGATGAAGTCTGAGTAATCAAGAGGCCTGCGTCGTGCCGCAACATTAAATCAACTGTTGCTTAGGAGGCAACCCAAGATGTAAAATCTAGCCAACAATAGGTTTTTGTTTTCCGTTTAGTAATTTTCTTTGTTTAGTTGCTTCTCTATACTCATTTAAATAGTTGTTCTACTCTTGTTTTAATGTTGGCTAGACATAGCATAGGGTCCGTGTCTAAAACGTGTCTAGAAAATGTAGAAAGAACGTGCTAATGGTTGCTACATGTGCAGGGGAAAAAAGTAGAATCTACAAGAAAAAAGTCTGGTGCAGCGGTCTACAGACCCCATTGACAGCCCGTGATTCAGTCCATGGATCGTCAATACTGTCCGTATATCCTAGATAAGTTCTGATATTTTCTAAGTTAGAATGTCATCTACGGTCCCAATCTACAAACCGTAGATGGGGTCTCGTGGATCCAAACCCTAATTCTATCTGACCCGACCCGAACCCCCTATTTAAAATTCCCCTAATTTGAAATCATTTCCGCTTCCCTCCATTCACTCTCCAACCGTTTCAAACACTTCAACTCCCCTAAATCACTCCATAACTCCCCCATAAAAGCATCCCTTCCATTCCCCTATAATTCCCACGATTCCCTTCCATTTCGAATACTACTCATTCCATATTCCACAAAAAGGTCCGGTGTTTGGGTTAGTAACGAAGAGGTGATTTTTGGTCTTGAAAGCATCTGTCATCATACAATCGCCCCACTCCAATTGCTGTATGGTAATAGACTTTCTCCTCACTTTGAATTTTGATTCATTGATAGATTATAGAAAGTCAGGGATTGGGTCTTGACCTCGGATAATTGTTAGATGAAATTGCATGCTAAAATTGGAAGTTACAATACCCTTGGAACGATAGATAGTGATTGTGTTGTCTTGTTGGATGTGATTATAAGTCTAAATGTATGTTCGACTTAGGGTTCAAAAGTTGGTCTTAAATACTTGTCAAAATGATTAAACGGAATCTTGAGAATGATAGACTAGCATGATTAAGTGTTAAAATGCATGATTAGACTAGGACCCTATTGAAAATGGTCAAACATGTGAGATTGAAAGTAAAGTATATCTAAAACCTGGCACACATCCCATCTACGAATCCTCGTCCACGGATCGTAGATTAATCTACGGACCGTAGATAAGGTCCGTGGATGGAAGCACTTGAAGAGTTCACTAAGTGTCAAACCACGGATGTGGACTACAGTCCAAAGAACAATATATGGACCGTCCTGTACAGCCGTAGTTTCCCTCTGCGACCAATATTGTTGGACCTCTAATCCACGAAAGGAATCCACGGACCGCAGATCAGTCTACGGACTGTAGATCTCCACCGTAGATGACCACTGTAGCCACTGTCTGAATATTTTTTTTCGTCTTTGTTGGTGTCGTTTTAGTTCTAAAATTATTTTGAGTGTGTTGTTAGTTAGTCTTGGTACTAATTACTCTTCCACAGGTTCAATGGCACCCAATATGCTAGTCACCTACACAAAAATGGGAAAGTCAAAATTTATTGCCCCTAGCTTCAGGTTAATTGATAAAGATAATGCGGTGGAGACGGATCCAACATATGTTCCTTCCAACACAAGGACCTCTCCCACTACACCCCGAGTCACTAGAGGCACCACCCAGAAGGTGATTCACGATGTAGTCACTGTCCTGAGGGCCCTTGTTCAGATATGCCAGCTACTTCTTAGATCTCTCTGGTCACTATGACCGGAGATATTGTTGTAGTTGATGATGATTTTATTACTGATGAGGAGGAGCTCAAAGATCATAATGAGGCAATGTTCGAGGACCTAGAGAACTTGGTGGATGCTTTGGTCTGGGTAGCTTCGGAGGCTTCACTTTAGGACATGTTGATGATTGGTCCAAGTTGAGCTTCTAATCTCACCGTTTCTTTCTCTACCATTAGATGTAAATTATCACCTATCTTTTTATATCTCCTTCCTAAGTTTGAAAATATTATCTTTATCTTTAATCCTTCTAGATTTTCGTAAGTTTTTTCTTCTATAGCAAATTCTTCCTTAATTATTTTAAATTATGTTTTAGTTTATACTCTATAGTTTGTATTTCATGTTTAGTGTAAATATCATTTTCCTTTGTGCTAATAAAGATTTTTGGCATACACCTGCATATATATTATATTCAAGTCTTTCTTGTTTATATTTTAATTCTTGTCGTTTTGTCATTATTGTTCTGATTAATTCGTATCTATGAACTTCTTTACTATTATTCATACCTGAATATTTACTATCTAGCTCTGATACCAATTTTGGGGGAGGTCCGTTTTATTCATGAATTCGTTGATAATATAATTTTTCTAGGGGGATTAGTCTTATGATTTTTTTTATATTTTCCAATATATATTCTATATAATCTATGTCGTGGGTTTGTTGGAATGTTTCTATGTTATTTTTTATCATATTACTTAGTAAGGTAATATTTGTCATTGTTTGTTGCCAATATTCTAAGTATTCTTGATTTATTATTAATCTGAGTATTGGATTTCTAAGTCATTTAGATTAAAATCTATAATTTCATTGTTTATTCTTTTTATTTCATCTAGTTCATACCATTCTTGGTTCATTAGTTCTATTTCTTCTTCCTCAACTATATTTTCCCATATGATCTGCCTTATTTCCTTTGGTATAATTTTGAGCATATGCAAAATTAATATCTTATATGTTAAAGTCATTTCATCATGTAAATAAGTCATATCAATCATCACAATAGCAAATTAATTCCTTCATATCATAATCCTGACAAATGGTATTCATATCAGATTATTATAACTAGATTATTTTCAAACATTTTCTTGTCACTGTTAACATCGTACTTTCGAAAATACTTTCTCCCTACAGCGCCTCAACTGTGTTTACTCCCTCACGGCTCCTCATGCCTATGGTTTCAACTTTAGGATGGCATAGTCGAAAGTTTTCTTCTCTTTCCTCATGTTAACAAACTTAAAAACATTTGACAATAATTCTAGTATATAACAACTTAATATGAATTCATCTTATCAATATCATGATATTCAGGAATCAAACAATTTAGCTATTCATAATCATGATTATAGATATAATGATGAATATATGTACCTGTGGAGTATCTTCAGTATGTTGATCCATTGTTTAAACAAAGTTTAGCTTGAAAGGAAAATATTTATTTGAGAGAATATTTGTTACAAAAGGCAGTGCTTTCCGTGTAGAAAGTCTTACCTCTATCTTGCCTAATGGCTCTCTATTTATACAAGTATAAGTAACCTTACTATGGCTACTTTTTCTAACCTATAGTTACTTTAGCTAACTATGATTACTTTACATTTTGTCTAATACTATTCCTACCACTACTTTATGTCCGCACTAATTTACATAATATTCCTAACTTTACATTTAGTCAACAAAATGACAAACAACTTTACATATTTCTTCCTTTAGCTTTTTCTCTTCCTTTAGCTTTTCTTCCATTATCTTCTTCCACTATCTTCTATTATCTTTGCTTTTGTCCTCTTGCTATTATCTTGTCAGATATCTTCTATTCCAGGTTGACAGCTGGAATTATATTGTCTTCTCCGTAGCATTTTGAACAGTTGTGATCTGGATATTTGTGTCCGATAATTTTGCAGTAGTTTGCCATTAGCTCCGTTGAAATAAAGTTTTGTCTTATAGCTCTTGTTGTTGATTTTTGTTCTGGTTTCAGTAGGCTTAATACCCACTGTTTTATTTCTTCCATATCTGCTGGTCTTGTTTCTCTACAATTTGAATATATCATCGTCTGTTCTCTGGCGTAGTAGCTCCATATTGTATTTAAGTTTAAATAATTTGTTGCTAGCTCATTTAGTATTGTGGCTAGGCCAATAACTCTTTTTCTTGCATAGAACTCGGGTATTTCTATCTTTTGAATTTCATTTTGTTTCTCTATTTTTTCCGGGATGATCATCTTCCTTGTCAATCCTATCTTTATTACTTGTATAATTGGTTTTATTTCGTCGTATAGTATCTCTGCTGGTGCTGAATAAAATTTTATGTAGAATAGCGTTCCTTTGGTAATTTGTTTATAGTGCATAAATGCTTTATGTAATTCTGAAATTGTAGCTATCTCGTCTCCTGTTGCAGTATATACTGTGTTTAGCAATCCATAATGGTAACAAGTTCCTACTAGATTGGCGTTTGTACCTGGTTGTGCAATTAATTTGTTGTATCCTTGTAGGTTTTGGATAATATAGTCTTCATGGGGATTTTTTGTATTTGTAGATCTAGGATTTTGGTTCAAAAAAGTTTGTATCTTATGGATGTTTTCTATATAGGTTCGGGTTATATGATTGTATGTTTGTTTATGTTGCCCTAGACTCTCCAATTTTGGGGGGAGGTCCATTTTATTCATAGATTCGTCGTTCATAATACATTTTTTCTAAAGGTACTAATCTGATAATTTCTTTTATATTTTCCAATATATATTCTATGTTGTGTGTTTGTTGAAATATTTCTATATTTTCTTTTCTTAAATTACTTAGTATGGTAATATCTGTTATAGTTTGTTGCCAATATTCTAAGTATTCTTGATTTATCATTAATCTGAATATTGGATTTCTAAGTCGTATATATTAAAATCTATAATTTCATTATTTATTCTTCTTATTTCATCTAGTTCATACCATTCTTGGTTCATTAATTCTATTTCTTCTTCTTCAATTATATTTTCCCATATGATTTGTCTTATTTCCGTTGGTATAGGTTTGAGTATATGCAAAATTAATATCTTATATGCTAAAGTCATTTCATCATGTAAGTAATTCATATCAATCATCACAATAGCAATTTAATACAATTCCTTCATATCATAATCTTGACATAGCATTCATATCAGATTATTATAACTAGACTATTTTCAAACATTTTCTCAGTCACTGTTAACACCGTACTTTCGAAAATACTTTCTTCCTTCAGCGCCTCAACTGTGTTTACTCCCTCACGGCTCCTCATGCCTACGGTTTCAACTTTAGGATGGCATAGTCGGAAGTTTTCTTTTCTTTCCTCATGTTAACAAACTTAAAAAACATTTGACAATAATTCTAGTATATAACAACTTAATATAAATTCATCTTATCAATCTTATGATATTCAGGAATCAAGTAATTTAGCTATTCATATTCATGATTATAGATATATTGATGGATATGTGTACCTGTGGAGTATCTTCATTATGTTGATCCATTGCTTAGACAAAGTTTAGCTGAGAAAAATATTTATTTGAGAGAATATTTGTTACAAAGGAGCAATGCTTTCCGTGTAGAAAGTCTTGCCTCTATCTTGCCTAATGGCTCCCTATTTATACAAGTATAAGTAACCTTACTATGGTTTACTTTTTCTAACCTATAGTTACTTTTAGCTAACTATGATTACTTTACATTATATTATTCCTACCACTATCCGCACTAATTTACAAGATTCCTAACTTTACATAAAATGACAAACAACTTTACATCTTTTTTCCTTAGCTTTTTCTTCCATTATCTCCACTATCTTCCATTATCCTTGCTTTATCTTCCATTATCTTTGCTTTTGTCTTTTGCAGATATTTTTTATTCCAGGTTGACAGCTGGAATGATATTGTCTTCTCCGTAGCATTTTGAACAGTTGTGGTCTGGATATTTGTGTCCTATAGTTTTGCAATAATTTTCCATTAGCTCCGTTGAGATAAAGTTTTGCCTTATAGCTCTTGTCGTCGGTTTTTGTTCCAGTTTTAGTAGGCTTAATACCCACTGTCTTATTTCTTCCATATCTGCCAATCTTGTTTCTCTCCAATTTGAATATATCATTGTTTGCTCCCTGGCGTAGTAGCTCCATATTGTATTTTGGTTTAAATAATTTGTTGCTAGTTCGTTTAATATTGTGGCTAGGCCAATAACTCTTTTTCTTGCATAAAATGCTGGTATCTCAATCTTTTGAATTTCGTCTTGTTTTTCTATCTTTTCGGGGATAATCATTTCTCTTGTCAATCCTATTTTTATTACTTGTATAATTGGTTTGATTTCGTCATATAATATCTCGGCTGGTGCTGAATAAAATTTTATATAAAATAATGTCCCTTTGGTGATTCGTTTATAGTGCATAAATGCCTTGTGTAGTTCTGGGATTGTAGCTATCTCGTCTCCTGTTGCTGTATATACTGTGTTTAGCAGTCCATAATGGTAACAAGTACCTACTAGATTTGAGTTTGTACCGGGTTGTGCTATTAATTTGTTATATCCTTGTAGATGTTGTGTAATATAATCTTCATGAGGGTTTTTTGTATTTGTAGATCTGGGATTTTGGTTTAAAAAGGTTTGGATTTTGTGGATATTTTCAATATATGCTCGGGTTATATGGTTGTATGCTTGTTTATGCTGTCTCTTTATCATATTTATATTTTAATACTCCTCCATAGCTTATTTCACTGGCATCTGATTCTACTATGTATATGAATTTTTATTTTTCGTCCGGAAAGTATAATTTTGGTAGTTTTTACACAATAGTTTTTTTTGTATTTGGACTTGGTCTTTTTTGTCAAAATAATATTCTACATCCTTTTTTAATTTTTATGTAATGGTTTAAGATTTTCTGCTAAATTAGGTATATATTCTCGTACCTGATTTACTAATCCTAAAAATGATTGTAATTTCTTTTTGTGTCTATATTTTCTTTCAGAATTTATTATTTTTTGTACTATATGGTTTTGCATTTTTATACCATTCTTATCTATTTGTATTCCTAAAAATTCTATTTGATTTTTCATTATTTCAGCTTTCTTTTTGCTTAGGCTTATTCCTGAGTGTGTAATTATATGAATAAATTTTTCTAATAGTCGTATATGTTCTTCTTCTGTTCGTGAATATAATAAGATATCATCTATGTATACTATGCAGTTCTCTAGTTGATTAAAATAATGATCCATAAAATGTTGGTATCTACCCTGTGCATTTTATATCCAAAAGGTAATACGTTCCATTCATAAAATCCTTGAGGTCTTGTAAAAACTGTTAATTTTTAGACTCTTCTTCTAACTTAAGATGGTAAAATCCTGATTTACAATCAAATTTACTAAAATAATTATAACCTTGTATTTGTCTAACTTTTAATACTTTATTTGGTATGGGGTAATTATATGTTTTAGTTTTTGCATTTAAATTTCTATAATCAATAACCATACGGCTTTTCCTCGTTTTTGTTCACTGTGTTTATTTACTATGAATGCTGGGCTTGATTGAAAATATTATTATTTCTATATTATGGGTACTTTTAATATTTTCTAATTTTTGTATCCATGGTGTGGATTTTCTATTTTTATTAGTTACTCTTTTTGCTCCTACTTTTTGCTTACATGGTGTGGTAAACCACCAGTGTGTTTTTGTTATTATGTGGGGATATAGTTTTTCTAGAAACGGCATTCCTAGAAGCATATCTTTATTAATAAATTCATAACTATATATATCTTCTATAGTTAATATTTTATCCCATATTTGTAGTTTTATATTTTTGCTTTGTATGTTATCATACTTCCTTCATTATTAAATCCCAGTTACTACTATAGGGGTTTTCAATTTTTCCCATTTTTCATCTGGTAGACAATTATGTTTACACATATTTGCTTCTGCTCCTGTATCTAACATCGGAGTATAGTATCTATTATAATAGTTTTCTACTATTATTTTTGCAAGTATATAGATTTTCATAATGTTCTTTTTATTGTGACTCTTTTGGTTTTATAAGTTATGATTAGTTGTGTATTATCTAGATTATAAGGTTTCATTTCTTCTAACCATTTTATTCCTAATATTATATTATCACCTTGGTATATTGTGAATTTAATTGATATAATTATTCCTCCTATAATAACTTCTTTTTCAACAATTTGCTCAAAGGGGTCTTCTATTTTTATCTTGTTTATCTTATTTTTGGCTGTTATTTTATGTTTTGTGGTTAGTACGTATAGGTTTTTACAGCGAGCTGTGAATATTTTGCTGCCTGGGGCTAACTCTATTCCTGACATCTTCCAATATAGTACTAATGATTTATCTATATTTTTATCATCTATTGCTACTGAATAATTTGCACTAATTATGAATTTAAATTTTTGGTATATCAGATTTCCTTTTACGGCACTTATTATACTTCTTTCTATTGGCTCTATTATCCTATCATCTGCTAAATATATTTCTATTGGTGTATCTATTCCTTCTCTAAAACAGGCTTTTATTAATATCTCTCGTACCTCCTAAGTGTACGTATTTTTATAGGGTCTTTAGCTTTAATTGCTTGTATTTCTTTATTTATTATTCGTTTATTTATTATAGGTATTCTTGCTTTTCCTTTAGCGTATTTACAATCTATTATATGTTCTTTTTGGCTTACTACATAATATTCTTCTTTTTGTCTTTTAAAAATATTTCTTATTAGGGGTAACTTAAATATTTTTCTACACCGAGATCTAATTCTTTTCCTTTTATTTGTTCAAATATATTAACATCAAATATTACTTTTTGTTGTTCCGTAGATTCTTCATTTGTATATTCTTCTTTTATTATTTGTACATCTTTGTCAGTCATAATAATTATTATCTTCTTCTATTTCATTTTCAGGTTGTTCGTGTTCAAGTTCGTTCATATCGAATTCATATATACTATCATCACTATCTGGGTTATAATCTATATGATCTAATTGTGTATATATTTCATCATTAATTATTATTTCAGATATTTGTTTTCTTTTTGGATTTCTAGGTAATTTACAATCTTTAGCTAAATGTCCTAATTTTCCGCAATTATAACATGTACATTCTGTTATTTTTTTCTTTGGCCTAAAGGGTCTTTTTTATTTAGTGTTCTTTATATAATATCTTCTTCGTGGTTTCTTATATTTATATTGGGATTTAAATTTTTAAATTTTCCCGGCTTTCTATTTTTCTTTTATAGTAGTTATCATTACATCCAAATTGAGGTGCTATTCTATCTTTACAACAAGCTAGATTTTTTATTATTGATTTTTCCATTTTTATGTCTTCTCTATATTTTTCACATATTTCGAATACCATTTTTGTAAATATCTCATTCGTGCTCCTAGTGTATCTTGCAATCACACTATTCAGTCTTTTATTATTTTAGAACTAAATGGTTACTCGTAATTTTGTAAAATACAACTTTCTTATCTCTTGTGCTTCTATTGGTTCATATGTTCCTTTATAGTAATATTCTCTAAATGCGCATGTATATTCATCTATGTAACACATATTACATATAGCTAATTTTAACATTAAATTTCTATGTAACTGTTTTTCTTTATGTTGTTCTTCTACTTCTGTTGTTGTACTGCTAATTCATTTCTTATAGCAAGTTCATATTTGTTTAGGATATCAATG